>CM035152.1:2192579-2400139 GCA_020205615.1 Panax quinquefolius
GAAAGTGAGGTATCCTCACCTTTTCGAAACAACACCAGTGCACGTACGTCAATTTAGGGAGGACAAAATTTCATAAGGAGGAGGTCAGAAGACCCTCAAATTTTTTTTAAATAAAAAGGAATTTCCTTTATTTATTATTTTGAAATAGTAAGGGTTGATTTGATTAATGTGGATATTAAGGGTTAAATACGCAAATATTTCAAAATAAGCAAGTGGTTATAAAATATTCATCGTCATTTGGGAATATTCGTTTGGTCGTGGAATATTCAGATCGTCAGAATATTCAGACGATTATGCAGTGTGCCCATGTGTGGGCCCCATAACGGAAAGTTTATTGGACGAGAAAACGCATAAATATAAGTTGGTAAAAAATAACTACAGTAGTTGTTCAAGCTAAGACCGTTGAATACCCTATGGGTAAAAATACAAAGAATACGCTGCGGGTCGCACAAAGAAGACACATTTGAGTGCAAAAGATTGTTGAATTATTGATCCTTACGTAAGATGGCATTACTCAATAATTTTCACAAGAGTTACCGCTCAATATTTTATTTTATTGATTCAATAATTGTCGCTATGTTGATATTTTATATTATCAGTTGTTCAATAATTGTCAACGCATTAATATTTCCCATTATCGATCAATAATTCATATTATTTGAATAATATTATTAGATAACATTATTGGCAATGTCTAGAAAGTTCGTCTAAGGAGAGGTTTGGTCACCTAATTGCGGCGCCAGCAAGAAGTGAGAGATCCTTATCGGAAAGCCCCCTCTTTTCCGGAACTACCGTTGTCATAATTGTGGATTCTCGTAATATTATTTGTGAATAATTAATTATTGATTCATATGATAAAGAGATATTTATTTTATGTGGATATAAATGATGGATTTATTTATGTGGTTATAAATGAAGAAATTATTGTTGAGGTGTTTTATCAAGATTTTACAGATTGGAGGTATTAAAAATTAAATCGTGGGTTTTCGAGATATATCATGGGGTTATAATTTTTAATCCGACCGCTGATTGTGGTAATTTTTGGGTATGTTATACATACATAAGTTGAGTATATCTCCACAAATTTTGAACCGCTAAAAAATGCACTAATGATTTGTTATGAATTTTAAGAGGTGTCTGATTCTAAATTAGGGTTATAATTGATTTTGGTGGAAAATTCTAGAATTGAGTGGGCCCCACTTGTGGTTGGTGAAGAAATGTGCTGAATTTTATTTCAAATGTGGGTGGTAATAGTAATGTAAAAGCCATCAGTAGCGTGTCAAGTCCGCTTCTACGGGCTAACATTTTCCTATAAATAGAGGGGCTAAGTTAGAATTGAAAATCACAATTAAATAAAGTTTTCTCTTTCTCTCTCTATATTATCGAGCGTATTTTGTGAGTATTTAGATACTTTGAGAGTTGTTGCTCAAGACAAGTTTCATTCAAAGATCACTTCCCGACCTTTCCTTCCTTAAGTATCTCGATTCTTTCGAGGTAAGACCTCAAATTTTTTTAAATAAAAGGAATTTCCTTTATTTATTATTTTGAAATAGTAAGGGTTGATTTGATTAATGTGGATAGTTAAGGGTTAAATACGCAAATATTTCAAAAAAGCAAGTGGTTATAAAATATTCATTTTTGTTTCGTGGGAATATTCGCTTGGTCGTGGAATATTCGCATCGCTTCGGGAATATTCGCATTTACCTGCCAATGGCATGTGTGGGCCCCATAACGGAAAGCTTATTGGATGAGGAAAACGACAAATATAAGTTGGTTAAAATAACTGCAGTAGTTGTTACCGTTAAGATCGTTGAATACCCCTATGGTTAAAATACAAGAATACGCCGTGGTCGCACAAAGAAAGACACCAGATTGCACAAAGATTGTTGAATTATTGATCCTTACGAAGATGGCACTACTCAATAATTTTCACAAGAGTTATCGCTCAATATTTTATTTTATCGATTCAATAATTGTCGCTATTGATATTTTATATTATCATTGTTTCAATAATTGTCACCGCACAAGATTTCCCATTATCGATCAATAATTCATATTATTTGAATAATATTATTAGATAACATTATTGGCAATGTCTAGAAAGTTCTCGCTCTAAGGAGAGGTTTGGTCACCTAATCAGGCCAAGAAGAGAGAGATCTTATCGAAAGCCCCTCTTCCGAAACTACTGGTCATTATAAATGTGATTTCGTAATATTATTTGTGAATAATTAATTATTGATTCATATGATAAGGAAATATTTATTTTATATGAATATAAATGATGGATTTATTTATGTGGTTATTAATGAAGGAATTAATGTCGAGATGTTTTATTTGTATTTTATCTGATCGAGGTATTAAAAGATCAAATCCTGTTGTTATTATAGCTTTATCATGTGAGTTATAATATTTAATCCCGACCGCTGGATCGTTGTAATTTTTGGATATGTTATACATATATAAGTTGAGTATATGTCCACAAATTTTGAACCGTTAAAATGAACGAATGATTTGTTATAAATTTTAAGAGAGGTGTTTGATTCGTAAATTAGGGTTATAATTGATTTTGGTGGAAAATTTTAGAATTGAGGGCCCCACTTGTGGTTGGTGAAAAAATGTGCTGAATTTTATTTCAAATGTGGTGGGTGGCAATAAGAAGCAGTAAAGCCATCGTGTAAAGAAGTCAAGTCCGCTTTCTACGGCTAACATTTTCCTATAAATAGAGGGCTAAGTTAGAATTGAAAATCACACCGTAAACAAAGTTTTTCTTTTCTCTCTATATTATCGAGTGTATTTTGTGAGTATTTAGATACTTTGAGAGTTGTTGCTTCAAGACAAGTTTCATTCAAGATCACTTCCGACCTTTCCTTCCAAGCATCGATTCTTTCGAGGTAAGTGGATGTTATTTTTTCTCAAATGATATTATTTCTTCAATATCATTACGTCAAATATTGATTCGAACTTTTTATCAAATTTGGAACTTTTTCATGCTTGGGTTACTTATTCATGAGTTACTATTCACGAAGTTACTAATTCATGAAGTTACTATTCACGAAAGTTACTATTCACGAGTACTATTCACGAAGCGTGAAAATGTTTTTTTGTGGAATTTCTATCTTTTGTGTCTGAGTTATTATTCACGATACTAAGACTATTCACGATACCTAAGACTATTCACGATACTTAAGACTATTCATCTAAAAAATAAAATTTCTTCTTTTTTCGTCAAAATATCTATTCTGGATACTAGCTTTGATCAGATCCATGTTTTGATCATTCTTGAATTTTACACCACTACGATTATTTTGAGGTATTTTGGATATGGATAAAACCAAGTACTTAATCCTTAATCCTTAATCTCTTGTCATTTTGTTTCACCGGATTCGTTTCTTTAAAAATATTTTTCATCATCCTCGCCTTAAATGATGATATTATTGAATATCTTCGCCCAGTAGGCAAAGATGAATGATTTTCAAGAATATCTTTTGGCCTCAGAAAGCAAAGATGAGCAGTGTTTAAATGAATACGACCGATCGATGAATATCTTTGGCCTTTAGTGCAAAGATGAACAGTGTTGAGATGAACATGATCGATTGATGAATATCTTTGGCCTCGTAGTAAGCGAAAAAGATGAATATTTGATTTGAGATGAATATCGATTGATGTTACAGGATAAAATATTGATGATGGATCGTTAAATTCATAGATTATAGTAGATTTCATTCTCTACGTAACTCTTCTATGAATTATTATTTCCGCCGCGTAATATTGATCCCAAACTTGTTGCCTATTGTATTCTATCGATTTTTTCCCGTTGGAGACTAACGATAATTTGTCAGATATTATCTTAGTCATAATATTCTTTATCGGGCTAGTTGAGCTCACCCTTTTCCTTGTTGTTCCATTTTTCTTCTCGTGAGGCGCAGAATGTAATAGTACTAGCTCTGGGGTATGGAATGAAGGTTCTGAGAGAGTTGTTTAGTAGTCCTCACCATTTTGTAAAATAATGTATCAATAATTGTGATGGGGATTTATTTGAGTATAGATATTGTCTGTAAGATAATATTTGTATTTAAACTCATTAAGATATATTGTCGTATTTCACACCTACATTTCATTAATCAAGTCAGAAGTTCGCTTTCGCACCATGTATTTGGCGACTCTGAATGGGTGTTGTGTATACCTATTTTGGGGGCGCCACAGTATTGGTATCGTAGCTTAGGATATGATCTCTCCATGAGATCGGGAATGAACTAGAGGGAGAGACGAGTAAATCCTTCGCAAAGGTGTCCTACCTAAGCTTATTTGTTAGTTGGTCAAGATATAGGGATATTATGTGATATATCGATTTCTTAATTAACCCTTGTTTTATGACAAAGATTTGAGAATGTCGATCGAGAATATTAACAATGGAGTAAATGAGACCGTGAGAGATGCCTCATTTTACCAACGAGGAGAACGCGGCAACAGTCGGGCAATGTTCCTCCCGTGAACAACACCACCGAAAGCGATGATGAACGAGGGATGTTTAGAAGTTTTTGCAATTCATGCAAAATCGCACGAGGGAGACTCGTGTTCAAAATACAGGAGGAAATGATAGCAATTCACGGGTGGTCATGACCAAGGCTTCAAAGAGTTGGGACCACTGAATTTAAGGGAAAGCCGGATCCGATCACGGCGGAAAACATGGGTCAAGCAAATTACCAAGATATTCGATGTCTGGGATGCACGGAGGAACAGAAGGTTCCATTCGCCACCTTTATGTTCCGTGGCGAGGCAGACATCGGTGGGAATTGAAGCGCACTCCATCCAAATTTGCACTCAAGATGTCATGGGAGACGTTTCAGAAACAGCTCAATGACAAGTACTTCCCCGAAAGTATTCGCTATATGAAGGAAGTGGAGTTTATTAGACTAGAAAGCGTAATAACACGACGGTGTCCCAAAGACGAGGCTAAGTTCATGGAGTTATCCGGTGTTTGCACCTCATTTGGTGGAGAATGAGGAACGATGACGCGGATGTTTCGAGAGGTTTGAAACCCCAGATACGCCAAGATCTCATTTCTCATAAATTTTTCTCTATTCAGATGTTGTCAATAGGCTCAATTGTTAGAGCGAGATAACGAGTACGCTCAACCGAGGGACCATAACCGTGGATCATATCAAGATAAGTAGCCATCGTAATAACGATAACCAAATGGAGAAAGAAGAATACGAGACAAAGGCAGAACCACCGTGGTAATCGTGGCTATGAAAAAGAAGAAGCGAAGCCTGGGAGGAGATTTTAAAAGAGGAGATTCAACAACGACCATGTGAAGACGCCGCCAGAAGAGCAACTAGTTTTAAGGAGGAGAACGACCACCTGGCCATATGTTACAAATGCGGAAAAGAGGGACATATATCACCAAACCCGCCCCACAACAGCTTCAAGGTATGCTATAATTGTGGAAAGGAAGGACATATCGCCGAGATTGACGATATCGAAACCTAGTTCAATGGAATGGTGACTCAAAAGATGTCCCGTAAAAGTCAAAGTCAACGATTCCGGGAAGAGCGTTTGTCGTGATCGGTCATAAAATGCGAGGAACCCGAACGGTTAGCACGGTTAGTTAATTATAAATTTCGCTAAGTTTATACCTTACTTAGATACCGGCTTTCTACCCATTCTTTATCTCTCTCGTACATGCGCCAACGCTTGAACTCGATCACGGAGAAATTAGACTTTGACCTATTCGTGGAGACTCCATTAGAGAAACTTTCATTACATCCGTTGTTTAAAAATCTTGCTTGATTCAAGTTGGCACTATCACATTACCCGTTAACCTTATTTCTATAGAGATATTTGCTTTTGATGTGATTTTAAGGTTAACTACTCATCATGCCAAATTGATTGCTTTTGTAAGGTTGTTAGTTTTCATATTCTAAGCAACCTCGTTATTCAATTCAAGCAATCAAACCATTGTAGTCAAACATTTTCATATCAAGCCATGAAGTCATTCGCTTATTACGGATGTCAAGTTTTCTTAGTCCATGTTATGGATTTGAATAAAGACACGCCGATTTGAATAATATTCGTTGTTATTGATTTTCCGACGATTTTCAAGAATTTTTCGCTTACTCCCAAAGCCTCGATATTAAATTTTGTATCGATTTTGAACCCCAGACAAAACTCATTTCTAAAAATCTCACATCGAATGGCTCCTATTGAACTTCGTGAGTTAAAAATTCAACTATAGAATTTGGTACCGAGCCTTTATCTTGTGACTTCCTTTTGTGGAATTCACCTAAGTTTACTCTCCGTAGGGACGCCATATTCGATGCGATAGTAAATCGATAGGTGTCATTGTGACGCGTCTTATCCAAGATTGGGATATGAGTCACGCTTGAGAGCAACCTAAGTCAAGAATCTAAATACGTAGCTTTCAGGCTTAGTTGGTTATTATCGGAGATTCGTTGAAGGATATTCTCTAATCGCTATTCCATTAACGCAATTTGACTCGTAGAGATACAAAATTCGAATGGAGCAAGGAATGTGACGAAGAGCTTCAAGAACTCAAGAGGAGACTCATTTCAAAGACATGTTCGACCATGCCATCCTCGAAAAGTTTAACGTGGTAGCCGACGTGTTGAGTAAGATCGTATATAAGCACGAAAGTACGATATTGTCAAAGACTAATTTCAGATAATTTACAAATAATAGAGATGGAGATGAAAACCTAGGTACCTAATGATGATATAAGTATAATCGACTTTTTAATCGATAAAGTTAAAGTCGCCAAGCCACCGACCCTTGAGATCGATGCGTGAAGAAGAGAAAGTACAAGAAGGAGCTATTCCTAAGCGAGAATTGATGAAGAAGGAATACTTGAGTCCACTCTAGACTTTGTGTTCCTAACGACTCGATTTGAAGTACAAGATTATGATGGAGGCACACAATACGCCATTTGCAATCCATCTCGGAAGTACTAAAATGTATCGTGATCTTGACATACATTTTGGTGGAACAATATGAAGAGAGAGATTGCAAAGTTTATCTCGATGTGTTTAACTTGTTAACGTAAAAAAGCGAGCATCTAGTACCTAAGGGTCCGCTGCAACCACTTGAGATTAGGAATGGAAGTGGGAACACATTACTATGGATTTCGTTACTGGGGTCTTCCTACGGCTTCTCAAGGCATCAATGCTATTTGGGTCATTGTTGATAGATTAACCAAGTCCGCTTCATTTTTACCGATACGAGAGACTTATTCCCTTGAACGCCTTTTCTAGTATGTACGTAAATGAGATTGTGAGGTTGCATGGCATGCCAAGATCCATAGTTTTAGATCGTGACCCAAGATTCACTTCATGATTTTGGGTTAGTTTAAAAAAGCTATGGGCACAATTTACAATTTAGTTTGGCATACCATCCTCAAACGGATGGGCAATCGTAAAGGACTACTCAAACTCTTGAAGATATATTAAAACTCGTGTCCTAGATTTCAAAGGAAGTTGGGATAAGTACTTGCCATGGTGGAATTCTCATACAACAATAGTTATTAAACAAATATAGGCATGGTTCCATTCAAGCATTATATGGACGAAAATGTCGTTCTCAATATGTTGGGATGAGGTGGGTGAAGCAACATTGTTGGGACCCGAAAGTTAAACGTATTATCACCGAAAAGATCCAAATGATTCGACTAACGATATAAACAAACGGCACAAGATCGACAAAAGAGTTATGCGGATCTTCATCGAAAGGACGTGGAATTTAATGTGGGGATCATGTATTGTTGCGAGTTGCTCCATGGAAGGGAGTTACAAGATTTGGGAAGAGAGGAAAGCTCAATCCACGATTTATCGGGTCCATTTCAAATTCTCGACCGAGTAGGAAATGTAGCCTATGAGACAAGCGTTACCTCCGAGTATGTCTCGTGTTCATAATGTGTTTCACATATCGCACTTTGTAAATATGTGAAAGACCCGAACCACGTTATAGAGTTAGAACCGGACGAGATAGCCAAGACTTAACGTATGAGGAGGTACTGTCAAGATTTTGGATAGGAAGGAGCATGTCCTACGCACAAGAAAGGTTCATACCACAAGTTAAAGTTTTGTGGAGGAATCATGCTATAGAGGAAATGACCCGGGAATTGGAAACGAAATGAAAGCGAGGTATCCTCACCTTTTCAAACACTGTACGACGCCAATTTCGAGGACTAAATTTCATAAGGAGGGAGGTTGTAAGACCAAAATTTTTTAAATAAAAAGGAATTTCCTTTATTTATTATTTTGAAATAGTAAGGGTTGATTTGATTAATGTGGATAGTTAAGGGTTAAATACGCAAATATTTCAAAATAAGCAAGTGGTTATAAAATATTCATTTCATTTGGGAATATTCGTTTGGTCGTGGAATATTTCAGATCGTCGGGGAATATTCGCATCGACAAGCAGACCCATGTGTGGGCCCCATAACGGAAAGCGATTGGATGAGGAAAACGACAAATATAAGTTGGTTAAAAATAACGGCGTAGTTGTTCGTTAAGATCGTTGAATACCCGTGGTTAAAATACATGAATACGCGTGGTCGCAGACAAAGAAAGACATTACCAGTATTGCAGAAAGATTGTTGAATTATTGATCCTTACGTAAAATGGCACTACTCAATAATTTTACAAGAGTTATCGCTCAATATTTTATTTTATTGATTCAATAATTGTGCGTTGATATTTTATATTATTCATTGTTCAATAATTGTCACCGCACAAGATTTCCCATTATCGATCAATAATTCATATTATTTGAATAATATTATTAGATAACATTATTGGCAATGTCTAGAAAGTTTTCGCTCAAGGAGAGGTTTGGTCACCTAATATGCGCGCCAAGAAGGAGAGATCCTTATTGGAAAGCCCCTTTCTTTCAGTTGGGAATATTACTGATTGTCATAATTGTGATTTCGTAATATTATTTGTGAATAATTAATTATTGATTCATATGATAAGGAAATATTTATTTTATATGAATATAAATGATGGATTTATTTATGTGGTTATTAATGAAGAAATTAATCTTTGAGATGTTTTATTTGTATTTTGTTTGATGGAGGTATTAAAAGATCAAATCGTGTTATTATAGCATTTATTGTGTGAGTTATAATATTTAATCCCGACCGCTGGATCGTTGTAATTTTTGGATATGTTATACATATATAAGTTGAGTATATGTCCACAAATTTTGAACCGTTAAAAATGAACGAATGATTTGTTATAAATTTTAAGAGGTGTTTGATTCGGAAATTAGGGTTATAATTGATTTTGGTGGAAAATTCTAGAATTGAGTGGGCCCCACTTGTGGTTGGTGAAAAAATGTGCTGAATTTTATTTCAAATGTGGTGGGTGGCAATAGTAGCAGGTAAAGCCATCGTGTAGCGGTGTCAAGTCGCTTTCGCTTTGGTGGCTAACATTTTCCTATAAATAGAGGGCTAAGTTAGAATTGAAAATCACACCGTAAACAAAGTTTTCTTTCTCTATATTATCGAGCGTATTTTGTGAGTATTTAGATACTTTGAGAGTTGTTTGTCAAAGATAAGTTTCATTCAAAGATCACTTCCGATCTTTCCTTCCAAGAAATCGATTCTTTCGAGGTAAGGGATATTATTTTTTTCAAATGATATTATTTCTTCAATATCATTATCTTTGAAATGTTGATTCGAACTTTTTATCAAATTTGGAACTTTTTCATGTGGGGTTACTATTCATGAGTTACTATTCATTCACGAGTTCTTATTCATGAAGTTACTATTCACGAGTTACTATTCACGAGTACTATTCATTAAGCGTGAAAATGTTTTTTGTGGAATTTCTATCTTTTGGTGTCTGAGTTACTATTCACGATATCAAGACTTTATTCACGATATCTGAAGACTATTCACGATACAAGACTATTCATCTAAAAATAAAATTTCTTCTTTTCGTCAAAATATCTATTCGGATACTAGCTTTGATTGTATCCATGTTTTGATCATTCTTGAATTTTACACCACTATGATTATTTTTGAGGTATTTTTGGACGTGGATAAAACCAAGTACGAATCCTTAATCCTTAATCCTTGTCATTTTGTTTTCATCGGATTCGTTTCTTTAAAATATTTTTCATCATCCTCGCCTTAAATGATGATATTATTGAATATCTTCGCCAGTAGCAAAGATGAATGATTTTCAAGAATATCTTTGGCCCAGTAGTAAAAGATGAATGTGTGTTTAAATGAATACGACCGATCGATGAATATCTTCGCCTTTAGTGCAAAGATGAACAGTGTTGAGATGAACATGATCGATTGATGAATATCTTTGGCTCGTAAATAAAAGATGAATATTTGATTTGAGATGAATATTGATTGATGTTACAGGATAAAATATTGATGATGGATCGTTAAATTCATAGATTATAGTAGATTTCATTCTCTACGTAACTCTTCTATGAATTATTATTATTCCATGCTAATATTGATCCGAAACTTGTCATCTATCAGATTCTATCGATTTTTCCTCGTTGGAGACTAACTTATAAATAAAGATGAATTTTTCTATAAATATTATTTTTGAATATTATGGAATAAATTTGATATAATGTTATAGTTGTGGGTAATATTTATAAATTTTGCAAAAGTATGCAAGTTGTTATAAAATATTCGTTTGGTGGGGAATATTCTTTTTGTTAGGGAATATTAAATACAATGGCTCAATCATTGGTGGACCCCTAAATGAAATTATTGTCGGATTGAAAAGCGACAAAAATATTTTATAAAAATAACGGCGGAGGTGTTACAGATTAAAAGCATTGAACTACCCGGTGGTAAAAAATACGATGTCTGGCGTAGTTGCGTAGTAGCACACGGTATTGATTATTGATGCTTACGTGAGAAGTCACTCAAATTTATGCTCGATTATTGCTTCGATAATTCTTTGCATCATATCTCTTATATTATTGATTGATTATTGTCACGATTATCATCGTATAATATGTTATAGTATTAAATCAATAATTGAGGCGACAAGTTATAAATGATTAATAATTGTTGAAAGATTAAATATGTGTTGATGAAAAAAAATGATTTGTGGTAAGTTTGATTATTTTATGGGGGGGCTCGTATGTCATCATCTAAGAGTCTCTTCATCGATAGTATTTACCTTCGTCGATTAGTAATTACCTTAAATCGATAGTAATTACCCTTGTGAATAGTATTTCCGTCGAAACCGATAGATAGTAATTACCTTCGTCGATAGTAATTACCCTTGTGAATAGTATTACCTTAAATCGATAGTAATTACCCTTGTGATAGTAATTACCGTCGATAGTAATTACCCTTGTGAATAGTATTTACCTTCGTCGATAGTATTTACCCGTTAATAGTAATTACCTTTACGGACGTCGAACCACTTGTCGTTTCACATTCTGATGATCGAACCACTTGTCGTTTCACATTCTGAGCGTCGAGCGATTCGTCGAGAGCCACTTGCCTTTTCACACACGGCGGTGCTAAGCTAGAAATCTTCTATAAATAGAGGCTGAGGCTTCATTATTTTCACGAATTCATTGAGCTATAGAGAGAGAAAGTATAGAGAGAATAAGAGAAAGAAGAAGAGTATTTTATTCTACCTTCTTTGCGAGTATTCAATCTCTACCAAATGTAAGGGGTGTTATTCTTTCTTATTCATGAAGAGAAGCTGTTGTTATTCCATTGCTTATTATTACATTGGAATAACTTTTGTATAAGTGGTTTACCCTATACTTGGTGACATTCTTCTATTATTACATTGGAACATCACATGCATGTGTTTTACGGACTGGTTAAAATCTTTATATTGGACTGGTTGGAACAAATCATTTTTATTATTACTGGTTGGAACATCACATTGGCATGTGTGTTTTACAGGACTGGTTAAAATCTTTATTATTTCTGTTGGAACATCACATGCATGTGTGTTTTACAGGACTGGTTCCGTCTTTATTATTACGTTGGAATATCCTATCATGTGTTTTACACTAGGATGCAGTTCCATCTTTATTATTACATTGGAAATCATCCATCGATTGTGAATTTCACACGACTGGTTCCGTTATTTATTATTACATTGGAATAACACATGCATGCGATCTATCGCATGCATGGTGATTTCTTTTGTTATTCCATTCTTTATTATACCCGGTTGGTTAAAACTTTGACTTCTATACTCCATGAAATTAGTAGAATATCCTTGATATTTGCGTTTCATCGATATCTTTTCATGGAAATATTCTTACGATCATTCTTGAATTTTACTCTACAACTTGATATCGTATGTTGATAATTTGGGCGTTAATAATTCTGGATAAAATAATTCTTGAACTTGTTTTATTGAATTCTTATATCATTGTCATCATCCTCATGTTTATATTTTTTTGAAAGTAAATACGTGGCTTTGTAGTGCATAGATGGACTTGGTATGATTATGATTGAGAGACTATTGATTGTAATCATGGTAGTAATGTTACAAATGATGTGATAAAAATCCTCGATTAGTAGTAGTGCATTGATGGGCGAGTTGTTGGCATGATCATGACCATTAATGAATACACAAATATTCTTGGCCGTAGTGCATGAATAATTGTGGTCGTGATCTTAAAGAATATCCTTGGTAGTAGTAGTAGTGCGGGGTGATTCGATGATGTGGAATATTTATTAAAAGTGAGTCTCGGCTATAGCGATGATGAAAAACCTTTTAAAACCTAAAAGATAGTAGACTTTATTTTCTACTTGACTCTTTTAATGGATTGCGTATTCATTTATGATTAAGCTGGTTATCTATTGTATTTTATCGGTTTAACATTATTGAAGACTATTGATAATTTATTACGCATTATCTTAGTCATAATATTTCTTCTTTGGGCTAGTTGAGCTCACCCTTTCTTTCTTTTATTCTCTTTGAAATGATAATATAATTTGGGACGAGTCGGGAAGCAGTGATGGTCTGAAGATAGCATTAGTAGTCCTCACTATTACGTAAAATAGTGTGATAATAATTATAATGAGGACTTTTGTTTGAGTTTGTATAATATCTAGTAAGCGATATTTGTATTTAAACTCACGATTTTATGTCGTATTGTACTACAGCAGTTATGTTAATAAGTTGTATTTAAATTACACGTACCATGTAAGTGGCGACCCAAGATGGGTGATGTATACCTAATTTTGGGGCGTCGCGGTTAGTATCGAGCTTAGGGATATGATCTGGCTAAGATGTGAGAATAGTACTAGGAGGGAGAGGCAGAATACCTTATTTAGTATGACCTACCTAAGTTTATGTGATATTTTATTGGTTGGTTGGAGGAAGATAGGGATAATTTGTTACATGTCAATTAACCTTTTGTTTTGTGGCGATGTCTGAAAATGACATCGAGAATGTTGAGAATACTTGATGGGCGCTTGAGCGATCGTTGATTCACCACATATCGATAATCGAGGATAATGTGCATCGAGGAAGGCGACAATCCTCATGCGAACAACAACAACTTGACCAAATGATGAATGATCAAATGTTCGGAGGCTTTATGCGATTTATGCAACAATGATGCGAGCGACTCACATCCCAAAGCGTGAGGTGGAAACACGGAAAACTCTCGGCGGTCGCATTAAACAATTTTAAGGCTGGGACCACCGGAGTTTAAGGGAGAGCAAAACCACTTACGGCGGAAGCATGGATAAAGCAGATTACCAAGATATTTGATGTCTTGGGATGCTCAGAGAGCAAAAGGTTCCACTGCCGCCTTTATGTTGCGGGAGGCGGATTCTTGGTGGGAATCGGTAAAAGCGTACTCGACCTTTATCTTGAAGATATCTTGGGAGAAGTTCGAGGGTACATTCAGCGACAAATACTTTCTGAAAGTATTCGCCACATGAAGGAGGTGGAGTTTATCAAGTTGGAACAAAACAATATGGCCAGGTGTCGCATGATACGAGGCAAAATTTGCGGAGTTATCACGGTTTCGTCCCACTTGGTGGATAATGAAGAGAGAATGGCGCGAATGTTTTAAGAGGTTTGAAGCGGAATCGTCGACATCTTATTTCTCGTAAAGCGTGTTTGTATTCGGATGTTGTAAATAGGGCTCGATTAGTGGAGTAGCGATAATGAGTCAGCACATGACTAAAAAGAAGCGGTAAGCAAAATTATAATACCGGCGAGAATAGTCATCGAGGCGGTGACAACAAGCGTGGAGGAATCAGTGGGGCGGATATGGTAACCACTTGGTGGTAATCGAGGCCAAAAACAATAGAATGGACATTTCAAGAAAAGGAGATTCAACAATGATGGAAAGGCGTCGACACCGGCACCCGTTGTTAAGGAAGGAGAAAGACCACCTATCATATGCTTCAAATGCGGAGGAGAGGGACACATCGATCAAGCTGCGTCATAAATGCCAGTCAAAGCGTGTTATAATTGTGGAAGAGAAGGTCACTTAGCTCGATTTTGTCGTTTCTAGAAGACAAATTGACTAGGATGGAAGCACCAAAGGCCGTCCCGGAAAATTCAAAAGCCGGTAGTCTGAGGAGAGCATTTGTTGTGACCTCCCAAAAAGCAAGGAATCCGAATGAGGTCATCACGGGTAAGCTTATCATAAACTCTAATGAAGTCATACTTTATTTGATCTGGGTTCTACCCATTCTTTTATTTCTCTACTTGCGCTCATCGATTAAATTTGACTCAGGAGAAATTAGACTTTGACTTATCTGTGGAAACTCCGTTGGGAGAAACCTTCATTACATCCTTTGTTTATAAGTCTTGTTTGGTTCAAATCGGTACCCTCACATTACACTGTCGATCTTATTTCATTAAAAATACTTGCATTTGGCGTGATTACAGGGATTGATTGGTTAACTACTTATCATGCAAAAATTGATTGTTTTCGTAAGGTTGTTAGCTTTCATATTCCTAATCAACCTATTATGCGAATTCAAACGACCAAACCATTAAAATCAATCACGGTCATCTCAAGCCATAAAGCTATTCGTTTATTGAAAAGCGGATGTCGAGCTTTCTTAGCTCATATCCTGATTTAAATAAAAATACGTCGGTTTTAAGCGATATTCCTATTGTTAATAAATTTCTGACGTATTCCCGAAGAACTTCTGGCCTACCCCCAGGCGTGAAATTGAATTTTGTATCGACCTTGAACCCGGTACAAAACCTATTTCAAAGCCCATATCGAATAGCTCTATTGAACCGAGGAGTTAAAGACCCAGCTGCGAGGAATTGTTAGACATTGGCTTTATTTCGTCCTAGTACTTCTCCTTGGGGTGCTCACTTATTAGTGAAGAAGAAGAAAGATGGGAGTATGCGACTTTGTATTGATTATCGGGAGTTGAATCACGTCACCATCAAAAATAGGTATCCATTGCCGCGTATTGATGACTGTTTGACCCGGTTGCAAAGAGGCAAATTCTTTTCAAAGATTGATCTTCGTTTAGGATATCACCAATTGAAGATTAGAAGCCGTGACATTCAAAGGCGGCTTTCGGAACTCGATGCGGGCATTATGAATTCTAGTCATGTCCTTTGGATTGACTAATGCTCCTCTTTGCCTTCATGGATATGATGAACCAGAGTATTGAGGAATATTTAGATCACTTTGTGGTCGTCTTTATTGATGACATCCTTATTTATTCCAAAAGTAGTGAAGATCATGAAAGCAACACTTGAGGTGACACTCCAAAAGCCGTGAATATAAGCTTTATGCCAAGTTGAAGAAATCACGAGTTACGGCTTGAAGAAGTAGCATTCCTTGGGCACGTGGTATCAAGTCATGGAATATCTGTTGATTGCCAAAGATTGAAGCTATTCAAAGTTGGGAACAACCTAAATCGATTAATAGAAATCGTAGCTTTCTCGGTTTAAATTTGGTTATTATCGGAGATTTCGTGGAAGGATTTTCTCGAATCGCTATTCCATTGATTTCGGTGACTCGGAAGATATCTGAAAGTTTGGTTGGAAGCGAAGAATGTGAGAAGAGTTTTCAAGAACTCAAGAGGAGACTTATTTCAAAGACACATTACGACAATACCATCGGCTCGGAGGATTTGTCATCTCTGATGATGCTTGAGCAAAAGGTTGGGATGTGTTCTCATGCTGACATGGAAAAGTAATAGCTTTATGCCTCGCGACAACTCAAAGAATATGAGAGGAATTATCCTACTCATGATCTAGAGTTAGCATTTGTTATCTTTACACTTAAAATTTGGAGGCATTACTTGTATGGGGAGAAAGTGGAGATCTTTACGGATCATAAAAGCCTCAAATATTTCTTCACTCAAAAGGAACTCAACATGCGACAACGGCGTTGGCTTGGCTATTGAAAGATTATGATCATACCATCGATACCATCTGGAAAAGCGAGCGTGGTGGTGGCGCATTGAGTAGAAAATCATATGCAAATCTGAGTGCGATATTGTCAACGCAAAAGGCCCATTTTGTGTGACTTGCAAAGGATGGAGATAGAATTAAAGACTCGAGGGACGCGTGTGATGATAGCGAGTATCTGAGTAGAGCCGACTTTAATTGATAAAGTTAAAGTGCTTTCGAGCTACGGACACAGGAGTGATGCGTATGAGGAAGAAAGTGCAAGAAGGTCTTATCTTAGGAAGCAAGAATCGATGAAGAAGGAATACTTGAGTCGACTCCGGACTTTGTGTTCTAACGACCACGATTTAAAGTATAATATCATGATGGGGCGCTGACACACCATTTGCAATCCATCACAGGAGTACCAAAATGTATCATGATATTCGTCATACATTTTGGTGGAGCAATATAAGAGAGAGATAGTATTTGTTTATCTCAAGGTGTCTAACTTGTCAGCGAGTTAAAGCGGAGCATCAAGTACCAAAAGGTCCATTGCAACCACTTGAAATTCGAGAATGGAAGTGGGAGCACATTACCATGGATTTCGTTCTACAGGTCTTCCTAAGGTTTCTCAAGGCGTTGATGCGATTTGGGTCATTGTTGATAGGTTGACCAAGTCTCGCTCATTTCTTCTGAAATCTGAGAAACTTATACACTTGAGCGTCTTGCTCGTATGTACATAAGCGAGATTTAAGGCTGCATGGTATGCGGTATCCATAGTTTACGATCGAGACCCAAGATTCACTTCACGATTTTGGGTTAGTTTGCAAAAAGCTATGAGCGCGGACTTACGATTTAGCTCGGCATATCATCCTCGAGACGGACGGACGATCGGAGAGGACTATTCAAACTCTTGAAGATCTATTAAGACTCTGTGTCCTTGATTTCAAGGGAGTTGGGACAAGTTCTTACCATTGGTGGAGTTTTCCTCTGACAACAGTTATCAAGCAAGTATTGGCATGGCTCCATTCGAGCGTTGTATGGAAGAAAGTGTCGTTCTCGGTATCTTTGGGATGAGGTGGGTGAAAGCAAGCGTTGTTGGGATGGGAGTTGAATGCGTGTATGACTACGGAAAAGATTCAAGCGATCCAAATGACGTATAAAAACCTCACAAAATCGACAAAAAGAGTTATCTTGATCTTCATCGAAAGGGCGTGGAATTCGATATAGGAGATCATGTGTTGTTAAGAGTTGCTCCATGGAAAGGAGTTACAAGATTTGGGAAAGAGGAAAACTTAACCCTCGATTCATCGGTCCATTTTAATCCTCGATCGAGTAGGGCGTGGCTATAGACTCGCTTTCTGCCAAATATGTCTCGTGTTCATAACGTTTTCACATATCTATGTTACGTAAATATGTGAAAGACCGAACCATATTATTGAGTTAGAGCCGGACGAAATAGCGGAAGATTTGGCGTATGAAGAGGTTCTGTTCAAATTTTGGATAAGAAGGAACATATTCTACGCTCGAGGTTATACCTCAAGTCGAAAGTTTTGTGGAGGAACCACGATGTTGAGGAAATGACTTGGGAGTTAGAATCGAAATGAAATCAAGGTATCCTTACCTCTTGACATACCAGTCGTACCCTAATTTCGAGGGTGAAATTTCATAAGAAGGGAGGTTGTAAGACCCCGACTTTTATAAATAAAGATGAATTTTTCTATAAATATTATTTTTGAATATTATGGAATAAATTTGATATAATGTTATAGTTGTGGGTAATATTTATAAATTTTGCAAAATATGCAAGTTGTTATAAAATATTCGTTTGGTGGGGAATATTCTTTTTGTTAGGGAATATTAAATACAATGGCTCAATCATTGGTGGACCCCTAATGAAATTATTTGTCGGATTGAGAAAGCGACAAAAATATTTTATAAAAATAACGGCGGAGGTGTTACTGATTAAAAGCTGTTGAACTACCGGTGGTAAAAAAATGCGATGTCTGGCGTGAGTTGCGTAGTAGCTACGGTATTGATTATTGATGCTTACGTGAAGTCACTTTCATTTATGCTCGATTATTACTCTCGATAATTCTTTGCATCATATCTCTTATATTATTGATTGATTATTGTCACGATTATCATACGTATAATATGTTATAGTATTAAATCAATAATTGAGGCGACAAGTTATAAATGATTAATAATTGTTGAAAGATTAAATATGTGTTGATGAAAAAAAAATGATTTGTGGTAAGTTTGATTATTTTATGGGGGGCTCGTATGTCATCATCTAAAGTCTCTTCGTCGATAGTATTTACCTTCGTCGATAGTAATTACCTTCGTCGATAGTAATTACCCTTGTGAATAGTATTTACCTTAACCGTCGATATAAGTAATTACCTTCGTCGATAGTAATTACCCTTGTGAATAGTATTTACCTTCGTCGATAGTAATTACAACCGTCGATAGTAATTACCCTTGTGAATAGTATTTACCTTCGTCGATAGTATTTACCTTCGTTAATAGTAATTACCTTTACGGACGTCGAACCACTTATCGTTTCACATTCTGAGCGTCGAACCACTTGTCGTTTCACATTACTGGCGTCGAACCGATTCGTCGTCGAGCCACTTGCCTTTTCACACGGCGGGTCTTAAGCTAGAAATCTTCTATAAATAGAGGCTAGGGCTTCATTATTTTTCACGAATTCATTGAGCTATAGAGAGAGAAAGTATAGAGAGAATAAGAGAGAAAGAAGAAGAGTATTTTATTCTTACTACTGCTTTGCGATATTCAATCTCTACCAAATGTAAGGGGTGTTATTCTTTCTTATTCATGAAAGAAGCTGTTGTTATTCCATTGCTTATTATTACATTGGAATAACTTTTGTATAAGTGGTTTACCTATACTTGGTGACATTCTTCTATTATTACATTTGGAACATCACATGCATGTGTTTTACAGGACTGGTTAAAATCTTTATTATTATTACGTTGGAACATCACATGCGTGTGTTTTACAGGACTGGTTAAAATCTTTATTATTACTGTTGGAACATCACATGCATGTGTGTTTTACAGGACTGGTTAAAATCTTTATATTACTGTTGGAATATCTATACGTGTGTTTTACAGGATGCTGGTTCCATCTTTATTATTACATTGGAACATCACATCGATTGTGAATTTCACGATTTGGTTAGATTATTTATTATTACATTGGAATAACACATGCATCTTGATTCTATCGCATGCATGGTGATTTCTTTTGTTATTCCATTCTTTATTATACCCGGTTGGTTAAAACTTTGACTTCTATACTCCATGAAATTAGTAGAATATCCTTGATATTTGCGTTTCATCGATATCTTTTCATGGAAATATTCTTACGATCATTCTTGAATTTTACTCTAAAAGCGATATCATGTTGATAATTTGGGCGTTAATAATTCTGGATAAAATAATTCTTGAACTTGTTTTATTGAATTCTTATATCATTGTCATCATCCTCGTGTTTATATTTTTTTTGAAAGTCATACGTGGCTTTTTGTAGTGCGTAGATGGACTTGGTATGATTATGACGAGAGACTATTCCGGTGTAATCATAGTAGTAATGTTACAAATGATGTGATAAAAATCCTCGATTGGTAGTAGTGCATTGATGGACGATTGTTGGCATGATCATGACCATTAATGAATACACAAATATTCTTGGCCGTAGTGCATGAATAATTGTGGTCGTGATCTTAAAGAATATCCTTGGTAGTAGTGCGATGGGGTGATTCGATGATGTGAAATATTTATTAAAAGTGAGTCTCGACTATAAGCGATGATGAAAAACCTTTTAAAACCTAAAAGATAGTAGACTTTATTTTCTACTTGACTCTTTTAATGGATTGCATATTCATTGCATGATTAAGCTGGTTTGTCTATTGTATTTTATCGGTTTAACATTATTGAAGACTATTGATAATTTATTACGCATTATCTTAGTCATAATATTTCTTTTGGGCTAGTTGAGCTCACCCTTTCTTTCTTTGTTCTCTTGAGAAATGATAATATATTTGGGGACGAGTAGGGAAGCAGTGATGGTCACGAAGATAGCATTAGTAGTCCTCACTAATACGTAAAATAGTGTGATAATAATTGTAATGAGGACTTTTATTTGAGTTTGTATAATATCTAGTAGGCGATATTTGTATTTAAACTCACGGTTTATGTCGTATTGTACCACAGCAGTTATGTTAATAAGTTGTTTTAAATTACGTACCATGTAAGTGGCGACCCAAGATGGGTGATGTATACCTAATTTTGGGTTTGGGGGGGCGTCACATGTAGTGCAAAGATGAGCAGTGTTTAAATGAACATGATTAATGATGAATATCTTTGGCTTTTTTAGTTTAAAAGATGAGCAGTGTTGAGATGAACATGATCGATCGATGAATATCTTTGGCTGTAGTTTAAAAGATGAATATTTGATTTGAGATGAATATTGATTGATGTTATAGGGATAAAAATATTGATGATGGTACATATTAAATTCATAGATTATAGTAGATTTCATTCTCTACGTAACTCTTACATGAATTATTATTTCATTGCATGAATATTGATATTTAAAACTTGTTGTCATTGTATTATTCTATCAGTTATTTTTCCTGTTGGAGACTAACGATAATTTGTTGTATATTATCTTAGTCATAATATTCTTTTCTTGAGCTAGTTGAGCTCACCCTTTTCCTTTTGTTCCATTCTTCTTCGGGAGGCGAGAATATAGCGAGTATTTAGTCTGGGGTATGGAATGAAGTTTTAGAAAAGATTGTTTAGTAGTCCTCACCATTTTGTAAAATAATGTATCAATAAATGTGATGAGGATTTATTTGAGTATAAATATTTATACAGAAGATAATATTTGTATTTAAACTCACGCTTTTCTTGTTGTAATAATAAAGTTGTAGTTGTTTACGTATTACATATATTGACAATTCAGAATGGGTGATGTATACCTATTTTGGGGGCGTCACATATGTTTTGTATCATGGCATACCTATACTTGGTGAAATCCTTATGTTATTCCATTGCTTATTATTACATTGGAATAACTTGATATCTGTGATTTTCCCCTATACTTGGTGACATTATTCTATTATTACATTGGAACATCACATGCATGTGTTTTACAGGACTGGTTAAGATTTTTATTATTACATTGGAACATCCATGCATGTGTTTTTTACAGGACTGGTTAAAATCTTTATCATTACATTGGAATATCTATCGTGTGTTTTACAGGATCTCGGTTCCATCTTTATTATTACATTGGAACATCCCATCGGTGTGAATTTCACGGACTGGTTAAGATTATTATTATTATGTTGGAATAACATATACATCTGATACCGCATGCGTGGTGATTTCTTTTGTTATTCCATTCTTTATTATACCCGGTTGGTTAAAACTTTGACTTACTATACTCCATGAAATTAGTAGAATATCCTTGATATTTGCATTTCATCCGATATCTTTTCATGGAAATATTCTTACGATCATTCTTGAATTTTACTCTAAAAAGCGAGTATCATGTTGACAATTTGGGCGTTAATAATTCATGGATTAAATAATTCTTGAACTTGTTTTATTGAATTATTATGTCATTGTCATCATCCTCATGTTATATTATGTTATCTTTGACTTACGTGCATAGATGAACTTAGTATGATTATGACGAGGATCATTCGGTATAATCATGACTTGATATAAATGATGTGACTAAAGTCCTCGATGGCACTGTAATGCGTTGATGGATAGTTTTGGTATGATTATGACCGGGGTGATTCGGTATAGTCATGACCATTGATAATTTGATGAAAATCCTTGGCCGGTAGATGCGGGGATGATTAGATGTGGTGGTTTTTATTATTAGTGAGTCTCGGTGATAAAATTGATGAAAACCTTTTAAAACCTAAAAGATAGTAGACTTTATTCTCTACTTGACTCTTTTAATGGATTGCTTATTCATTTGCAGCTTAAAATGGTTGTCTATTGTATTTTATCGGTTTAACACTATTGAAGGCTAATGATAATTTATTCTCGCATTATCTTAGTCATAATATTTCTTCTTGGGCTAGTTGAGCTCACCCTTTCTTTCCTTTGTTCTCTTGTGAAATGAGAACATATTGGAGACGAGTCGGGGAGCGAAGTAATGGTCCGAGAGGATAGCATTAGTAGTCCTCACTATTACGTGAAATAGTGTGATAATAGTTGTAATGAGGACTCCTTTTGAGTTTGTATAATATCTAGTAGACAAAATTTGTATTCAAACTCACGGTTTATGTCGTATTGTACACGTGGCAGTTATATTAGTAAGTTGTATTTGAATTTATGTACCATGTAAGTGGCGACCCAAGATGGGTGGCGTATACCTAATTTTGGGGCGCCACAAACGGTTGGTATTAAAGCTTTAGGATATGATCCCCGGGTGAGATGTGAGATAAGAGTAGGAGGGGAGACGGGAATTCCTTCGCTAGGAGTATGACCTACCTAAATTTATTTGGTATTTAATTGGTCACCGAGTAGTATAGGATAATATGTGATATGTCAATTAACCCTTGTTTTGTGACGGTGTTTGAGAATGACATCGAAAATCTTTGAGATAAGCAATGAAGCACATGAGAGTGTTGATTCAGCTCAAACAAAAGGTAACGACCAACAACACGATAATAATCATCTTTGGTGTATGCTAATTATCGAATAATGATAACTATCGTGGGGAAATTATCATGTTAAGAATTGTAACCACCGGTGGTAATCATGGTAAAGATAATAGAAGTGGAAATTGCAAGAAGAGAAGGTCATTTAGCCCAATTTTTGTTGTGCACCAAAGTCAAGTCATTTGGACTACGGTGGGACCAAAGGTGGATATGGACAAAACAAAGTCGTTGGTTTTAAGAAGTGCATTTTTCATGACTTCTCAAAAAGCGAGTAAACCGAACGAAGTTAGCACGGGTTAGTTAATTATAAATTGCGAAGTCTATACCTTATAAGATACCGGTTCTACCCATTATTTTATCTCTCTTGCTTGCGTTCAACGTTTAAATTTGACTCCGGAGAAGTTAGACTTTGACTTATTGGTTGAAACTTCGTTAGTAGGAGCCTTCGTTACCGCTACTATTTTTAAATCTTGTTTGATTCAAATAAACATTTTCACGTTACCTGTCGATCTTATCTTTTTGAAAATACTTGCCTTTGATGTGATTTTTAGGAATCAATTGGTTAGCTAATCATCATGCTTTTCGTAAGGTTGTTAGCTTTTATATTCATAACCAACTTTGTTATCTGAATTCAAAGTAACCAAACCCTAAAGTTAATCCTTTGTTATATCAAGCCATAAGTAAAGAGCCCCGAACCTTTTCGATGTTGACTTCCTTGTGTGGAATGCAATCAAGCCAAACTTTACGTAGGGCGACATCGTGAATGAAGATGGCAAGTTTATAGGTATCATTGTGAGGTCTTATCTAGGTTAAGGGATAGAAGTCACGGTTGGTATCAATGTAACGTCTTATCTAAGTCTTGGATAAGAGTAGCGATTTTGAATGATATTTCTATCATTAATAAATTTCTTGACGTATTCTTGAAGATTTCCTAGCCTACCCTAGGCGTGAAATCGAATTTTGTATTGACCCCAAAGACTAAAAACCCATTTCTTAAACCCTCAAATATTTCTTCAACTAAAATGAACAGTTTACGTGGTTTATGATGAAAGTCATAATAAAAGCATTGGAATAATGAAAATCATGGGTATATGAAGTATTAGTAAGTTTTAAGATGAGTTATGTTGGTTAGTATGTGAAAACATGAAAGTTTCTTAGAAATCACAAAGAGTTGAAAATCAGATTTTGGTGAAAAACGTAACATGAAATTCAATTGACCATATCTCCTATTATATTTTGAATTTTTGAGTGTGGTCAAGTCCTAGAGTTAGATCTATGAGTTACCTAACTAATCAAAGTGGAATTACTGGAAAAGGTGTTGTAGATTTTTGTGTGGACTAATTTTAGCAAAGGAGGCCAAAGCTGTAAATTTCGAAAATGCTACTGCCATGAAACTTTAAGGGACTGTTTCGGCCACTTAAATTATGAGAGAAAATTCTGGCCTTTTGGGACATGAAGGTATATGGTATAAAGTACCTCCTGTCTAAAAATGAGCTCATTCGACTTAAAATGAGCAAGTTATGACTATTTCAATATTTAGGTTTTTCGACGAAAAACGCTATAACCGGAGTTCTATAACTCCGATGACCATGAAATTTAAACTAGAAGCTCACGTTAACATGTGTAAGATCCTGCCAAGATTTGGGAATTTTTGGAGTTAAACTTGAGGTAGCTAATTTCTTAAGGAATTAATTAGAAATTGATTTTTGAAAAATAGTAAATGAATTTTAAAAATTCGAGAAAAATATATTTTCATTATGGGACTATATTATGCTAAATCCCAGAAAAGAAATATTTTTGGGACTAATTTGGTATTTTTCATGAAAATAGTTTAGTTACGAACATATGAGTTAAATATGTTATGTGAAGTAACAAAGTTGAAAATATGATTTTATGGCTAGAGAATCCTATATAGAGTATATGCATATTTTTTTTGATGAGGGATTTAATAATTGATGATGATATCTTATGAGTATGGCATTTTTGAATGATTAAATGAATTATATGGTAAAACGTAAACAATTAAGATAAATTGTTTATAAATTTAAGAAATGATTAAAATATTGTTATAATATTAATGATATTAGATTATGAGATTATTAAGTGATTGATAACATGGGGATATTCTTGAATCCTGGATAAATTATATTATAAATGTTTAATATTTATCCTTTATCTCATTTGATTGATTCTTTATATCATTATCCTCATTGCTTATATTATGTTGAAAGTCAAATCGTGGCTCAGAAGTGCATAGATGGACTTGGTATGATTATGACCGTGGATTGTTAGGTATAATCATAACCAGTAATTGAAAACACAATTATCTTTGAGTAGTAGTGCGTGGATAATTTGTGGTCGTGATACTTAATGAATACACAATTATCTTTGGTAGTAGTGTATGGATAATTTGTGGTCGTGATACTAATGAATACACAATTATCTTTGGCCGTAGTGCTTGAATAATTTGTGGTCGTGATACTAATGAATACACAATTATCTTTGGTAGTAGTGCATGGATAATTTTTGTGGTCGTGATCTTAATGAATACACAATTATCTTTGGTAGTAGTGCATGGATAATTTGTGGTCGTGATCTTAATGAATACACGATTATCTTTGGTAGTAGTGCATGGATAATTTGTGGTCGTGATCTTAATGAATACACAATTATCTTTGGTAGTAGTGCTTGGATAATTTGTGGTCGTGATCTTAATGAATACACAATTATCTTTGGTAGTAGTGCATGGATAATTGTGGTCGTGATCTTAATGAATACACAATTATCTTTGGTAGTAGTGCATGGATAATTTGTGGTCGTGATCTTAATGAATACACGATTATCTTTGACCGTAGTAGTGCATGGATAATTTGTGGCGTGATCTTAATGAATACACAATTATCTTTGGTAGTAGTGCTTGGATAATTTGTGGTCGTGATCTTAATGAATACACAATTATCTTTGGTAGTAGTGCATGGATAATTTGTGGTCGTGATCTTAATGAATATCCTGGCACGTAGTGCGGGGATGATTCGATGATATGGATTAATTATTGAAATTTGAGTCTCGTGAATGAAATATTAATTCTGGATGTGGTAAAAGTCATCTTTGGTAGTAGTGCATTGATAGACTTGGTATGATTATGACCGAGGATTATTCGGTATAATCATGATCAGTAATTGAAAACACGAATATACTTGGCCGTGGTGCATGGATAATTCGTGGTCGTGATACTATTAAATTGCGTCTCAAGCATTATTGGTTTTATGAGGTTGTATATCTTTAGCTTTGTAGTGCAAAGATGAATTGTTAATGAATAGCTTTGGCGGATTTCAAAGATGAATTTAATATTTTAAGCGATAAAGGTATTCAAGGTATCCTCATCTCTTTATCATACCCAGTCGTACCCTAATTTCGAGGTAGAAATTCCATAAGGAGGGAGATTGTGAGACCCAGATTTTATTAATAAAGATTTAAATTTTGTCGAAATAATTTTTTAATATTATGGTGTGAATTTGAGATAATATTATAGTTGTGGGTAGTATTTATAAATTTTGCAAAAGTATGCAAGTGGTTATATTATATTCGATTGGTGGGGAATATTCGGTTTAGCGAGGGGAATATTAAATACAACTACTCAATCATTGGTGGACCTAGCGTAATTATTGTCGGATCGAGAAAACGACAAAAAAATATTTTATTAAAATAACGGCGGAAGTTTTACTGGTAGTTCTTGTTGAACTACTTTCGGTAGTAAAAATACGAGAATACGTGTGGTTGCATAAGTAACATACGGTATTGATTATTGATGCTTATGTGAGAAGTCACCGGTTTGATTCCATTATTGTCGATTAATAATATGAATTATTATAGCGATAATGACGTTTTGTTTTATTCAGTATTATTAACGTAATAAAAAGCGAAACATCTTTTTATATAAAATAGAATACTTTATTAAAGTTATTACATAAATAGAATATATTATATTTTATTATGCGTAGTGTTGCATAGTGTTTTGCGTAGTATTGCATAGTGTTTTGCATAGTAAAATGTTTTTATAAAAGAATATATTATATTTTATTTAAAAGATTTTTCTTTAAATATGGAACCGTCAGATTAAAGTAAATCAATCAACTGGACCGTTCATGGATTAATTCTTATGCATTCCATTTTCCTATAAATAGAAGCTCATTCCTTCATTATTTTCTTACGAATTCATTGAAACTCTAGTAGAGAGAAATTATAGAGAGAAGCTATAGAGAGAAAAATATAAAGAAGAAGAGTATTCGCTACTTCACTACTTCTATATTGGTTCTTTTTACGGTAAGGGGTGTTATTCTTTCTTCTTGAAGAGAACTTACATTATTCCATTCACTATTATTACGTTGGAATAACCTGTAAAAAGTGGCATACCTATACATAAACTTACGCATGGCGTACCTATACTTGGTGAAATCCTTATGTTATTCCATTCTTATTATTACATTGGAATAACTTGTATCTGTGGTTTACCCTATACTTGGTGACATTATTCTATTATTACATTGGAACATCACATACGTGTGTTTTACACAGGACTTCGGGTTCCGATTTTTTATTATTCTGTTGGAACATCACATGCTGTTGTGTTTTTTACCGGACTGGTTAAAATCTTTATCATTACGTTGGAATATCCTATCGTGTGTTTTTTACAGGATCCGGTTCCATCTTTATTATCTCATTTGGAACATCCTGTCGGTGTGAATTTCACGACTGGTTTCAGATTATTATTATTATGTTGGAATAATACGCCTCATACGCAATACCGCATGCGTGGTGATTTCTTTTGTTATTCCATTCTTTATTATACCCGGTTAGTTACAACTTTGACTTCTATACTCCATGAAATTAGTAGAATATCCTTGATATTTGCATTTCATCCGATATCTTTCATGGAAATATTCTTCGATCATTCTTGAATTTTACTCTCTGAAAGCAATGATCATGTTGACAATTTGGACGTTAATAATTCATGGATTAAATAATTCTTGAACTTGTTTTATTGAATTATTATGTCATTATCATCATCCTCATGTTATATTATGTTATCTTTGACTTACGTGCATAGATGAACTTAGTATGATTATGATTGGGGATCATTCGGTATAATCATGACTTGATATAAATGATGTGACTAAAGTCCTCGGTGGCTGTAATGCGTTGATGGATAGACTTGGTATGATTATGACCGGGGGTGATTCGGTATAGTCATGACCATTGATAATTTGATGAAAA
The DNA here is from genome assembly GCA_020205615.1 of Panax quinquefolius. Taxonomy (NCBI): domain Eukaryota; kingdom Viridiplantae; phylum Streptophyta; class Magnoliopsida; order Apiales; family Araliaceae; genus Panax; species Panax quinquefolius. The sequence continues at coordinate 2,220,930 of CM035152.1, forward strand.
TCCTTGGCCAAGTGTAGTGCGAGGATGATTAGATGTGGTGGTTTATTATTGTCGAGTCGAGTCAAATGATAAAAATTGATGAAAACCTTTTAAAACCTAAAAGATAGTAGACTTTATTCTCTACTTGACTCTTTTAATGGATTGCTTATTCCACCATGATTTAAACCTGGTTGTCTATTGTATTTTATCGGTTTAACATCTTGTTGAAGGCTAATGATAATTTATTCGCATTATCTTAGTCATAATATTTCTTCTTTGGGCTAGATTGAGCTCACCCTTTCTTTCTTTATTCTCTTGAAATGAGAACACAAATTTGGGAACAGTCGGGGAGCGTAAGTAATGGTCCGGAGGATAGCATTAGTAGTCCTCACTATTACGTGAAATAGTGTGATAATAGTTGTAATGAGGACTCCTTTTGAGTTTGTATAATATCTAGTAGACAAAATTTGTATTCAAACTCACAGTTTATGTCGTATTGTACACGACAGTTATATTAGTAAGTTGTATTTGAATTTATGTACCATGTAAGTGGCGACCCAAGATGGGTGACGTATACCTAATTTTGGGGGCGTCACACCCATATTATGCATATTTTGATGGTCCACGTGCATAATAAATAATGTGAGCCATCAAAATATATATGTGAGTGTATGTGAGCGATTTTATTTAATATTACTTATTTATCTGTAAAATATGCTGAATTATTGGACAATTATTCGACTGTATGATGCCAGGGTGGCTATTGTACATGAAGGCTGTCCATGTATTGTTTTATTCCAATTTTGTACACTTGACTGATGTAATTAGTGCATGAAAAGAAGGAACCATTTTCAAAATTTTGTACAGCTTTCCCTTTTCCTTGGTATTGGAACTTTCTTTGATTTTCATGGTGAAAGAAAAATAGAATGTTACTATTTCAAATTTAATACTAAAATCAATTTACACTTGAAATTTTATTTTAAATTAAATGCATCATATATTTTTAGCAAAAAAATAAAATACACACTCCTTATTATATTTTAGTCTAATATAATATTTATCAAAAAAATACAAGTGTATGAAATATTTAGAGAGACTTTCACATTATAGAGATAGTTCATATAAGAAATCGAAAGATATATTTTCAGGTGAATGTTTGGCAAGAAAATGATATAGAGTAGTGTGTGTTTTATTTAAGGTGCATTTAATTTAAAACAAAGTGTAAATTATAATGAATGGCCAATCCACACAGGGATATATAATTGTCTAAGCTTCAAAATTAGAATGAAAAATGAGCCAAGGATCATCTTATCTAAGCTGCATTCTTCTGGTTTGTTTTAGTAACATCATTGAGCAATTTCTTGAGATGATGAGAGTGACTGCGATGATAATCAATCCACACGCATAATTGTCGTATGGCTTCCCTCTTTTCCTCTCCAAGGCTCACCATTCCCTCTTCCTTTAGTTGTACAATCCTCTCCACTTCCCTCACCTTATTCTCTAACTTCCAAACTCTTTCTCTAAACCCATTGACTTGTGCTTCTTTATCATTCAGTTGAGCCAACAGAGTATCTAGATCATCCTTGGCGTGTGTTATTGCTTTGTTTTTCCTCTTGGCACAGTCCTTTGCTAAAATTAGTTCACAAAAAACTTTGGAAATTCTCTTCATGAAATGTACACTGCTGTCCTCAAATTTCAGGGTCACCGTGTCTAATGCAGTCAGCATATCGTTTGTAGACAATGAAATGTCCTTTATCTTTTTCAGCGAGACTACCAGTTCTTTGCTATCTTGCTCGTACTTTTCTCTTGTATTTCGGTACCATTCTTTGCTCTCAACATGCAACTGTTCAGCAACACGAATCCTCCTGCTCATAATGCGAAGATTATCTTCAAATTTCTTACGGAAATTTTCTGATACTTCTTCAAACTTTTTTTCCACCAGTTGGACACTCAATTTGAGTTCCATTAACTTTCCTTCACATTGTTTATGTTCTTGGTTTAACTTGTTCATGATTAGCTCCCTTTCTATCAGTGTTCTCTGCTGATCTTGTACTTTTTTTGTCAACTCAGAGTTCTGTTTCTCCAACCTAATCAGATTCTTTGATGAACTTTTCTCAGTCTGCAAAGATTCCAAATCCTGCTGGAGACTTTTAACCTGCGTTGTTAAGGATGTAATCTCATTAGACATTTTATTCCTGCCTGCCTCAATCATCTTTTGCATGATTGAAATCTCATCTTCCCTTTCCGCTAGTCTTTTCTCCAACTCAAGAATTCTTGCATGCAACTTCTCCTTTTCAACCCTCGACTGATTGGCCTCATTTTCCATGCTAGTCATCTGTTCTTCCAAAGCTCTTTTCTGGCTGTTAAGATGCTTCACCTCCCGTTCAAGGTCCTTTGCCTGCAATTTTAAATCCTCAGTTTCCAATGTTCCCTGTTCACCTAGAGTCTTGCTTAGTAGTTCCCCTTTAACATCTTGTACCTGGATAAGGCCTTCTGACATTTCTTGAGATTCTTTCCCAAGCTGAGACCCTGAATCAGTTCTCTTGCTGCGTAGGGACTCCGATTCATGTTGCAAAACATCTATCCTATCTGTTAGACCCATGATTATAACCGATCCTTCATTTTTATCATGGTCTAACTGCTCTTCCAATGCGCCTTTCTGAGCATCTAAACTATCCAACTCAGATTGCATATTATTGGCCTGTGCCACTAACTTATCTATTTTAGATATCGAATGCTTCTCATTGTCTTGAAATGCCTTCAGCGTGGCACAAAGTTGATCTTCTTTCCTTTTAAATGTTGCATCAAGTTCAGAAATTTGATTTTGCAAGTCTAATGTTTTTTCTCCCAGTTGTTTGGCTTCAGTTTCTTTACATTCGAGTTGCTCCCTTAATTCTGTGTTATCAGAGCCCAAGGTTTCCAATTCATGCTTCAAGATAAATACCTGGCCCTCTAAGTCCTTTATCTGAGCTGTTGTCTCCCTCTTGTGAACCTCATGTGCTTTGCTTAGAGACAGAAATTTCTCCTTCAAAAAGCTAGATCCATCCACGAATTTTTCTCCTGAACTCAGGGTATCCTCATTCTCATTTGCTAGATGTTCTACGGTTTTCCCAGGCTCTTGTATATCCCTCAAAGGTGATACAGATTCCGAATTTGGGGCTTGCTTTATTACTTCATTAGTCGAGGTCAGTTTATCCTTGAGGTACAAATCTTTTGAATCTGAAATCTCAAGTTTCTTATTATGCCCATCCTTAACCTTCTGAAGGCCCCTATTCAATTGTTTGTTCCTAGAAATTAACTCATCCGATGAATCATCAGAGCTTCCAGAAGAACCATCGCCTTTACTGCCTACAACTCTTTTCCTTACCTCACCCTTGAGGTTATCATAAAGAGCATAAATTGATTGGTGCTGTTTCTGAAGATCATCAATGAGTTGATAAAGTTCCGACTTCTTCTTTAGGTTCGCTTCTCTGTTCCCTTGGTTTATATTCTTGATAAGCTTCAAGATCTTGTTCACTTCGTTTTCGTTTTCTGCAATTAACAGGAAATTTGCAAACTCAATAGTTCTGACATTGTAAAATCTTGTCAGCCAAGTTGAATAGCTTGAGATGTAACAGAATACATGTCAATGATGATCAAATGTCAAATTTACAAGCATGGAGATTTTTCTAGTAAATGGTGACATTACATAGGTAGCTAGCTGAGAAATATTTACCTATTTGTATCGATTTTAGCTCCTCTTCTTTTTCCGGATCAATGTGAATCCTAAAGGACTTCATCGACTCCCTCCCTCCACCCATGTTTTGTCATCTCTACTCCAGATTCAAGGTAGTTTGCATAAGGTACAAGAGCCAAGACTTGAATTTATCCATTTGAATCAGAATAACTGCACAAGGTACATCTTTTAGTAGTTTCATGATAAGAGGCAGAGGCAGAGGCAGAGGCAGAGGCAAATAAATTATGTCTAGTTCTATTTCATGCAAGAACCAAAAGAAGAGAGTAGACTAATAATTCCAACAGCACAGCCAGATGAGAGATGTTTGTCCACTGTGGTATGCCCAAAATCCACATTATTATCAAACTTTCAATGATTTATCAAGCACAATATTTTTTTCCGGGATTTTGTTTGTGGACAGATTTGTAACAAAATTCTGAAAACATGGCATGAAATTGATTAGTAATTTCTTTAAGATGTCAATTTCTTCAACTGACTTTACCTACAACTTATGCCTGCACAAAGTGTCCAAATTTCGTATTCAGCCCCAAAACCACATGATAATTGACAACCAATTACAAGCTATGAGCCCTACATGTTCTTCAGATTGCAGACAAGATAAAATTATGCAATAATGTCCATGTGTCTGTACCTAATGTTCGTCTCTTCTCTTCTCTTCTCTCTCTATATAATATAACATATATATAGACATGCATATTTTATATAACTACCATGAGAAATCAATCAAGATTCAATAAATTATGCAAAAACAAAAATAAAAAGATAAAAAAAAGTGAACGATGGCATGAACTCGAGATTATAACAAATCTAAGGAATCCCAAATGCTCATTCCTTTACATTGATGAGGAAAGTTTGGAATGGAAAAGAAATAAAATTTAAATCAAATAACCAATATTCTCTTGTAAATTACTGCTGACCCGATAAAACGAAAGCTTAAGGAGGCAGATATAAGATACTCTTACCTTTTGTATTGAAAGGTAAAAGAAGTCGAAATTTTTTCAGGAGAACGTCGATCCGAACACAGAAAAAAGGCCAACAGAAAGAGAGAATATGAATATATACAGTAGATCTCACCTTCACGTCAAAATGAAACCACGTAAAAATATCAAAAACACATAAAAATAAGGTTTCCCAATAATTATACCTGTACTATTTTTATCCTAGTATTCTTCTAGACCAAAGTCACATGATGCCAATGCAAATCGGGTTCATGCATATATATATCATATATGTTGCAAATGAAAAGAAAAGAAAAGAAAAGAAATCTATATGGTTGAATAGAGCCAATACATACGCCGAGCAAGCTCCAATTTTTTTGTGCCCAAATGAATGAACGACCAAACAAATGCTGAAGTATTTTTGAATAATTTAGACATAATTTTTTTACTAAGTATTACAATTTTCTTTCATGCATATCATGTCCAATTGGAATTGGTGTTTGGATTTTAAAGAATATAATGTGGTGACAATCCTTGCTAGTAATAACTAATACTCCTTCCGTTCTCAAAATAATGGCATAAGGTACCTTTTTTGTGTTTTTAAAAAATGATAATAGGTATATAAAATAAAGAGTAAGTATATTATTTAGTGGAGTTCCCTAATTTTTTTTAGAGTAATGTTACGGACAAAAACTATTTTATAAATATTTTACAAACTGTTGATGTAGCATACTCCACCTCATCATATTGATCACCAAATTGATTCAATGTAGTCTTTGGCTCCACATAAAAGCTGACATGGAGTATGCCACATCAGCCAATTTGTAAAATATTTGTAGAATAGTTTGTGTCTCTACCATTTTTCTTTTTTTTTATTTATTTATTAAAGATATCATTATTTTATGTAATCTTGTGGGGTCAAGAATAAATTTGAAACTTTTTTTTACTATCTTTTCCTTTTTTTTTTTTAATTTGTGGGAAACATATACTTAAGACATCTTTTTGAGGATAGCAGAGTAAGTATTAAGGATTGAGTTAGCACGATATCTAGAAGAATTTTAACAAAAATATACAAAGACGTTACAAATAGTCTCAAGAGTCGACAAATTTAGTGAAGTTGGAGTCAAATTTAGCTCAATTTAAATTTAGATTTTAAAACATAACACAATATTTAATCATCAAAATTTAAACTAGGATCGTACAAGAGGGTTAATATTAACAAATAACATAATAATATTATAAATTCACACTCAAAATCATCTAATCGAGTGATTACTAAATTTTGTTGGGTTTGACAATTTGAGATGTGAGTATTGAAATTTTTATAGCTACCAAAAGTTGCAAATCTATTGTCCTAAAGTTTCGTAGGCCTAATAGCTACCAATGCATAGAATAGTTCTAAACGGGTATAATACCAAACTAGACCCGCTCCGATTCCTGTGAAAAGAAGATGGGCTTAGCCCGTCATCTCGGGTCGCCTTCAGTAAAACAGGTTCTCCGTTCTCCTAATCCCTAATCCCTAATCCCTAATTTCAGTATTGTTCTTTTGTAAAAACTTCATATTCCATTCAGTCTCTCCCTTAGATCTCTACATATCCATATATACATCTTCATCGTTTTTAAGCTTTGTAATTCTGTTTGTTTCTCAATTAACAATGGCTTCTGCAAAGGATTCAGACCCAGCACTGGGCTATCTCACTCGCAAGGAAACGGAGGTAAAACTCCCGCGCCCAACTAGGGTTAAGAACAAAACCCCAGCTCCCATCCAAATCACCGCCGAGCAAATCCTCCGGGAAGCACGAGAGCGTCAGGAAGCCGAAATCCGACCGCCAAAGCAGAAAATTACAGATTCGACCGAACTCGCCGACTACCGCCTACGCAAGCGCAAAGAATTCGAAGACCTAATCCGCCGTGTTCGATGGAACAAGAGCGTTTGGGTGAAGTATGCAAAATGGGAAGAGTCTCAAAAGGACTTCAGTCGAGCTCGTTCGGTCTGGGAACGAGCCCTAGACGTCGATTACAGAGACCACACTATGTGGCTGAAGTACGCCGATGTTGAAATGAAGAACAAATTCATTAACCATGCCAGGAACGTGTGGGATAGAGCCGTCACATTGTTGCCCAGGGTTGATCAACTATGGTATAAATACATTCACATGGAGGAAATTTTGGGGAATGTAGCCGGTGCAAGGCAAATTTTTGAAAGGTGGATGGGTTGGGAACCAGACCAGCAGGCTTGGCTTTCTTATATTAAGTTTGAGCTGAGATACAATGAAATTGAACGAGCAAGGGCCATTTTTGAACGGTTTGTGCAGTGTCAGCCGAAAGTTTCATCATGGATTCGGTTTGCGAAGTTTGAGATGAAGAATGGGGAGATTGGTAGGGCTAGGAATTGTTATGAGAGGGCGATTGATAAGTTGGCAGATGATGAGGAGGCAGAGAGTTTGTTTGTTGCATTTGCGGAGTTTGAGGAGAAGTGTAAGGAGACGGAGAGGGCAAGGTGTATTTATAAGTTTGCCCTTGATCATATACCGAAGGGACGGGCAGAAGATTTATATAGGAAATTTGTAGCGTTTGAAAAGCAGTATGGTGATAGGGAGGGGATAGAGGATGCTATAGTGGGGAAGAGGAGGTTCCAATATGAGGATGAAGTGAGGAAGAATCCGTTAAATTATGATTCGTGGTTTGACTACATTAGATTGGAGGAAAGTGTTGGTAATAAGGAGCGGGTGAGGGAGGTTTATGAAAGAGCAATTGCTAATGTTCCTCCAGCTGAAGAGAAGCGCTATTGGCAGCGATATATTTACCTATGGTAAGTATAAAGTATAATGTGATTGTTTATAGGTTAATAATAAAGATTGTGGGTTTAGTTGATGCTGATTGATTCCAGTTGTTATGATTTTCAGGATTAATTATGCTTTATATGAGGAACTTGATGCACAGGATATGGACCGCACTAGAGATGTATACAGGTAATATATTAAAAATGATAAATTATGTAAGAGTCATCAATTTTGACTAGTGGTATGGACATATATTAATATTGGGTTATACCACAATATATTCTTTAGGAAGGCATGTATGAACTATGAAATGACATTCACTTGCTAAAAGATACAAAAACAAGATGATATTAGATTGATTTCTCACCATTTTTTTCCCACTATATGGATTTAATAAGTTTGTAACTGAACTTAGTAACAAGACTAACCTAGGAACTCATATTAGTGTCGCCTTAAATAAGGAAACTCCATGAACCAAATAGATTTTTCATGTTTCCTGTCTCGAAAACCATACAATTTAACAAGGCTTTGTACTTTTCCAACTCAAAAGTTTACAACTAAGCTAGTTGGGTTTTGGTTATGCTGAAAGATGATTAGCGCAGATGAGCCTGCTAATGAGCAATGTACGATGTTCAAGGGGCGGTAGGCTACTGGAGCTAAAGCAAAGGCTGGTGCGAATGTGCCTTGTTGTTATGCACCTTGGATGTTGAGGAAAAAGTAATGAATCCCTATAACAGTAAAATTTACTTTTGAATAGATCTCTTACGTGCCTCTTTTATTGTAGAACTTATTTGAAGAAGTACCAAGATGCCAATAAAGTGCCCTGAAGCTTGGCTAGATGTGGTATAGGGATGGTATTTGGTATAGCTGTATAGAGGCCAACATTTATATTTTGCATAGAAAGGATAGAAGGAAAGAGAAAGTGGACAAATAAGTTGTGGTACTGCTTATTTGATCTAGGATAGATAAGCATAAGCTAGGCTGCTGGGGTTGGCTTATATGAGAGAATGGATTTGTGTAACACTGAACTAAGCTAGAAAACAATAGTGGGTTGGCCTCACGTTGGAGTCCTAACTCCTAGGGGTGGGGTATGCAGCTAATCTGGATAGGCCATCTAGATCCCCCTCTACTATAAGAAGTGATGGACCGAATAAACTCTGGTCAAATACTGCAAATCATAACACGAAGTGTTAATTTCCAGAAGCTATTGCGCTAAAAAATTCAAGCCCAAAGAAGGGAGAACAAGGCTCTGAAACTTTAAAAATAATGTTGTATATTGCAGCTTGTTACATTTATATATGTATCAGCCAAGTTCATAAACTTCTAGTCTAAATTTGACTAGATAGATTTCTACAGATAAAATACTAAAAGATATTGGACTTAGTTCGGGAACTCTGAGTTACCTTGCTGGCATGTAAATTTGTTTTTTTCAGGAATTGTTATTTCCACAAGGTAAATTTGATATTTTCACAAGGCTTTACTCCCATGAATGTGGGTCCCATTTACTATTCATGTAAGGAGAGTTGTGGAACTACCACATTTCCTCGTGTGGAAATATCTTTTTTTTTTAAATGTGATTTCGGTGTCTCTTGTTAAATTAGCATGGAAGAGATGATTCGAAGTGACTGGCTTAATAGTATGTTCTCTACCTCTTATGGGAAAATAACATGATCAAACACCACACGACTTTTTTGTGCAGAATTCGTGTCTGAGCTCATATTTAATTTTGCAATATTAAAATTCTGTTGTCTTGCACCATACCAAATATTCCTCCATTTTTTTAGGAGTTTTCTCATTTAATTGTATTTTGGGCAGGGAATGTCTCAAGTTGATTCCCCATAATCAATTTTCATTTGCGAAAATCTGGTTGTTGGCCGCCCAGTTTGAGATAAGGCAATTAAATCTCATGGGTGCACGACTAATCCTTGGACAAGCAATTGGGAAGGCTCCTAAAGACAAGGTATTGTAAAGTTTAATTGTTAAGCTTTGATTTAATTACTATTTTCTATAATTCTTCTGAAGTTCAACACTTTACGTATCAACCCACCCCCCCCGCCCCGCCTCGCCTCGCCTCGCCTCTTCCTTCTGTTTCTGGAGTTTTGTTTTATTCTTATCACTATGATGTTAACCAACAGATATTTAAGAAGTACATTGAAATTGAGCTTGAACTTGGTAACATAGACCGTTGCCGAAAGCTTTATGAAAAGTACTTGGAGTGGTCACCAGAAAATTGCTATGCTTGGAGCAAGTATGCTGAGTTGGAAAGATCTTTGAGTGAAACTGATCGAGCTAGAGCTATTTTTGAGCTTGCAATTGCTCAACCTGCACTGGATATGCCAGAATTGTTATGGAAGGTAACTGTTCACTATTTAATTTACATGAGAAAAACTGAAACATGGATTTCTGTTAAATAGCTTCTTAAGTCGGCAATTTATTATTATGTCCTGATTCATAGCTATTCTTTGTCCTGACCTAATCCTTGTTATTTGATCATATGTATATATATTACAACAAATGATTTCATCAGAACAAATTTGCTGCCTTATGCAATTTTTCTTTTGAACCTTTGTCAGCCATTTTCCGTCTGTTATGTTAATTTTTACTGAAAGCTAAGTTACAAGCTAAACGAGGGGCTAGGTACAAATACCAGTGTGTTTTTCAAAGTAGGGGTGAGATATGGGTCAACTAATGTTTTGGTGCAACTGATATGTCTATGCTCTTTAATATATGGTTGAAGTTGTTTTCAGATCAGATTTAACTCTCTTCACTTGATGACAGGCATATATTGACTTTGAGATATCAGAGGGTGAATTTGAAAAAACTAGACTGCTTTACGAGAGGCTTTTAGAACGCACGAAGCACTTGAAGGTTTGGATTAGTTTTGCAAAGTTTGAGGCATCTGCTATGTTAGAGGATGAACAGGGGTCGGACTTACCTGAAGATGATGTTCAGGAATCTCTTCGTCAGCAGCAGCTGCAATGCCTTAAGAATGCTAGAAGTAAATTATCTGATATTGTTACGATTAGTGTTTCAGTAATATTATTATTTGTGGATAACCTTATACACTTGTATCCTATGGGAACTTAACTTCTTGTAATGTTTGATGCATCAGGGGTTTTTGAGAGTGCCATTAGCTACTTCAGAACATCAGCTCCTGACCTTAAAGAGGAAAGGGCAATGTTATTGGAAGAATGGCTAAACCTGGAGAGCAGTTTTGGCGAGCTTGGGGATGTTAGCTTAGTGCGTGTAAAGCTGCCGAAAAAGCTCAAGAAGAGAAGGCAAATAGATACTGATGATGGTCCTGCTGGGTATGCTCATCTTTTGAATTTATATGTTCTAGAGTGTTGGTTTTTTTGTTGACTTTAAGATGTAATTACGGGTCATGCCTTTGCAGACACGTGAATACAGACTATATGGTCTCTCCTAAAAGTTGTTATACGGGCTTGACTAACAAATTCAGTCTTTTTTTCTCATCTCAAAACTGGGGGTTAATAGATATTAAAAAAAAACTTTCTTTGTTTGACATACACCAAAAGAATGTTATTTTGATAAATCTTTATATTGCATCTAAAATTGGGGGCTTAAAAAGGTCCACTTATAATAATAAAAAATAAATTATTGATTCTTGAAAAACCTTTTAGATATCGGTTAAAGAGAAAAGCTTTGTTTAAAGAATGTTTTGATAAATCTTTGCACATTATAAATTATTTATATCGAGTTAAAAGTTATAGCGACGATTGTTTTTAAGTGGTTTGGAGCACTCAAAGCTCTAGTCACTCTTCTACTCCTTGAGTAGGAAATCCACTAAGGATGTCTTTTACACTTTACGAATCTCACAGATTCCTTCTAGACCCAATGATGCAGGCACTTCTAAGTTCACTCTTGAACTCTTCAAGTCAATGAGACTTGGCTCTTTCTGATTCACTTAGAACTCTTCAAGTCCTTACGACTTGGAACTTCTTACTTGATAGATTGATAGTTGTTGAGTTGTGATTGAGGCTACTCGATTGCGAGTTAAGCACTTGTTGAAAGAAGCTGAGTGGTGAAGCAAGCTTTCTCTTTTTTTCTCGGATCGTAGAGTTTGGCGTTTTGTGTGTTTTGTGCGTTTTGTTCAATACTTGCTTACCTCTCTTATGTATACGTATTACGTATATATGAGATCCTTAAAATCTATCCGTTGAAGTCATCGATGAAGCATTAAATCGTTTGACATTTTGAGCTTTGATGGAACATTTACGCACATCTTGAATTGCATTACGGCCCTTGACACGATGTTGCTTTCTCACCTAACACTGAAAAGGTGTTTTCCTACCTTGATGGTCCTTTTCTTAGCTTCTTGACTCGTTTCTTTTGATCAATACTAAGGATATCTTTTTATCTGGTTGGGATTTGGTGAGAGCTTCAACGTTCAAAGCCCATTCCTTATTTGTTGGAGTCTATCTTCAATTGAGCGATAGGGCTTGATGTTTACGACCAAAGGCGGTGACACTCTCTTATTCAAATTGTAGTGTCTTATCATATTGATGCTTGCTCTTAGAGTACACTTCGCTTTCTTCACTGACGATCATCACTTGCTCATCTTGCAAACTCTACGTTTTCGAGAGCACACTCGATCTACGAGTTAGCTCGACAAACGTCTGGACCACTCTACGATTCTGGAGAGGCCCTTCAAGGCGAGATACACTACGATCATCTCATTTCTGCGATCTGCTTTAGCTTACGCATTACATTGATCGAGACGGATAGACTACCGACTATTTATTTCTTTCTAGCCATAGATCGACCCTATGATTTGATCTCTTTATCTATATAGGTAAAACACTTAAAGGCTAAGATCAACCTAACAACTTTGATCTATCACTAAGTCCTTGTACATATATTCTTTGAAGGACTTTACATAATCATGATTTGTTTCATAAAACATCAAATCACAATATCATTCTTCAACAATCTCCCCTATTTGATGTTGACATAACCAAGGAGATTTGTTGTCATGATTATAAAGTTTTATATGCGATTCTTGAGAAAAGTAAACATGACTTAGTAGTATTTGGTGAGCATTTGAAATTTCTAGAGAATAAGCATGAATTTATTGATGTATGGAGCAGATTTTACATTTAAGAATGACTACATCAATCTGATTTGAAATTCAACTTATCTCTATTTCTTTGGTCTTTTGCTTCTTGGAGGATTTGCATATTCCTCGGCTCTCTCTCTTCTTGCTTGCTTCATCTCTTACGGCGGATCTTCCGACTCACTTGGACTTGATGCAGGATTGTGATCATGCCTATTCATGAATACGGGATCTCGATTGGCATTCGTAGGCTGTTGTTGTTGTCACTGCATGAAAGTGGTAGTTGGCCCTTGACTCCTTAAAAGTTGAGCCATTAAAAGTTCCTACTGATCAGATCATTGAGTCTGATGGTTGGCTCGTGGAGTCTGCTGAGTGATTTTCCTTGGCCTTGATTGGAAGTGACCTTTGCCACTGCCCTTGCCTCACTGATCTCCTTGCCCTTTATTCTCCCCCCTTTATGTCAGCATCAAGGGTTCGAATGTCTTTCGAGAGGCGAGTGACTCCTTGGACAAGCTCATTGAGTTGACTCTGAGTTTGAGCAATGTCCTCACGATTCTCTTGGATCAAAGCATTAGAACGAGTTTCTCGCCGTTGAAGTATGTCAAGGACAGTCTCAGTTTGCTTCATTTGTCCCATGGAAAAGTCTTGAAACTCTTTGTTGCTGGTTTGAAGACTTTTTGAAGACTTTTGATGCTCTATATATCGTCATTGTTACGAGATTCTTGTGTTTTCTGTAATATCAGGACAACATCCCTATGCTTTTTAGCTGCAAGAAAGTGAATATCGTCCCTGTCTTTAATGCTTTGAAGCATTTCTTTGATGATCTCTTTGAGTGTTTTTAGCAGATTTAGAGCTTAGGGGGCTGGGAAGATTGTTTGCAACATTGATCATTGATGTCGATCTCAATTTTATGTCGTGCGATATGATCTTGAGAGACTAAATCTAGTTCTTTGATCACTTTCTCGGAACATAGGTGACAAATCGGCCTTTGTGGATAGTTACGGCGAGATTTCATCTAGATTTGGAATTTGTGAGGGAGGTGGCGTGCTCTTGAATTTATCTTCTTGTGAGTGAGTAGAAAGCAAGTTCAAGATTGAAGCATTCATTTCTAGATGAGGAGGAATATCTGAAGGAGGAGCACAGGTTTGAATATTGAAGCTTAGTGACTCTACGATTTGTGGTGGATACTCTACCAAAGGGCTAGAAGTCGGTGATCGTAGAGGTGGTAAGGTGTGGGAGTAATAGGGAGTGGCTCTTATTTGGTTCCTCGATTCTGAATTTTGAGATTCTATATTTGGAAATTGATTTAGTGGATGAAGAATCACTTCCGACCATTGCGGAGAATTCATAGAATTGATTAAATGAGGATGATGGCAAGTGATTATTTACGAAAAGAGTTGGGATAGATAGTACCTCAAGTGTGTTTTACGAGGAAGAAAGCTGTTGGTGAGAAGCTTCTTGGCAAAATTGAATTTCCACAGGAATCCATTTTGCGAAATCTTGAGATATTTGGATACTCTTTGAAACTCGAACATGTGATCCAAGAGTTGAGAATTTGAGCTCGGTGGAAGGGCATCATAGGAAGATATGCAAATAGTTGCTCATAGTTGGCTCTTTGTGCCCATGATGCCTCTGACTATGATCTCAATCTCATCATCTTCTTCTCTGTTTTCCTTTGGAGGATTCCATTATGTCAATTGCTTGAGGATGTTCTTGCCTTTGGTTCTTCATTATCTCCTCGAGAATTTCTTTTTACTGCTTTATTGAGGTGTGTGATCCTCCCCTCGACTTGATCATTCTTTTGAAATGTCGATAGCTCCCCTCATTTGGAGCATCCTTTGGCGGGAGATCTTGAGGCATCTCCCCCCTCGTGAGGAGTATCTATTATCATCGAGATCTTTTGGTGTCTCCCCCTCAATTTGGTTCCTTTTGAGTGAGCAGTTCTTTGTCTTCCTTCTTTAGAGCTTTCTCATTGACAAGAATATACTTCTTGACCAATTTCCTTCTTGGCTTTTTAGGTAGTGCCACGACCTCGGGACTTTCTTGAGTTTTGTCCTTGGATCGTGATACATTTGATGTGTTGCTTCCTTGTTTAGTGCAGGCTCTATGATCGGAGGAGACTCTCTACGATCGAAGAGGGTGATGGCTTTTTTTGCTCTTGTGGCTGATCTTACTCATCTTTAGCAATTTGAGATATAGTTGCTCTATCTTCTTACGCCCTCGACTTCTTTGTTCCTTTCTTCTCGGGATCCTTAGAGTCTCGATATCGAGGGACTCTGAGACTTGTTAGTGGTGGATCCTTGAGGTTCTTTGAAGTTACGGCTTTCTTTTTCCCTTTGCTTTTTACGATTAAAGCAATGGGTTCTCCTTGATTGCTTCTTCTTCTTCTTCTTCTTCTTCTTCTTGGTTTCTTTGACAACAGACATATTCCACTGGCACTCCTGTTTCCTTTATTTCACCAGTTCGACCCTTTGGATTGAGACATCATCTTCATATTTTTAATTTGGATTTCTTTTCAGTTTTCAAACAACTTCTTTGAGTCGTTCGTCGATTTGGATTTATGGCTTCTCCTTCATCATCCTCAATTAGGTCACCAAGAAGCGACTGTAGGATAATCTTGATAAATAAATCGTCAAGTAGAGCATCTTTTGTGAGCTCTTTGTTTTCTTTGGTTTAATTAACCATTTTCAATCCACTCGAGTAATAGAGCCCCATAGTTGAGTTGTATTTTGTAACATATGGCGGTCGTGAGTTTGAGTTGTACCTCATTCATGAGTCGTGACTGAGCTCTTCTGACATATGCATTTTCCAACAATATCGACTAGAAACTCATACCTTTGTGGGAACTCCTTCTTTTGTATCCTTTAACGAGAAGGTGACTTCTTGTGATGCATCTTCTTGAGACCCTTGTGAAAATCTATGCCTACATGGGCGGGTGCCCTTACGATTTGAGACCTAGGGCTAGGTTGATGTCCTCGACCTTTAGTTTGATTTCAGCGCGTTCGACTTTTGCGGTGATGGTGTTGTTTTCAAACACAGATTATTGTAGAACTCCTTTACCCGACTTTGGGTAGATCGATGTGTCCATACCCAAAGCTTCTTGAGACACTGCCTTCTTTAGTAGTGATGAGTCTTGTGAAATTGGGGTTGATGGTTTTGAACTCATCAAAGCATAGTCATGGCAGGAGATAACCTTTGGAAGTTGCCATTGATTTCTTCGTGGGAAGTGGCCGGTGAGCTTACTTCTTGATTTAGGGTTTCTTCTTGAGAGAGAAGAGAGAGATGGTCTTTTGAACTTTCAGATTTCAAGCAGACGATTTTAATTTGTACTTGAAACTTCCTCTCTCTATTTTGCTTAGTGGGGACGGTGTCGAGTTTCGCTTTGCTCTCTGAATTTTGTGAGAGAGGATTGTCTTGAATTGCCCTTAACTCATACGGGATGATATATTCTTTAGTGGGACTACGATCGTTGAGATGGTCCTTGGAGTCGTCGAGTGCATTCTACCATCGTTGAGTGCATGTAGCGATTAAATCGTCGTATACGAGTATGGTAAGCGTAGAGTGCGAGCTGCGATCATTGAGTCTGACTGTCAATCGTAGAGTCTGAACAAGTCCTTGTGATGAATCTTTTTGACTTAGCATTCTCCTTAAATTAAGGTAGCTCAGGAAGGGCCAACCTCTTGAATGAAACAAGGGTTAGGTTTGTCCCTGAGGCACTTATCAGAGAGAATGCTTTGATTTATGCTTGATCATCATAGGGTGCTCCTTTTGTTTTGTTGATGTAGCTCTGCTATCGTTGAGTCTGCGCTGCGATCGTTGAGTCTTCACTGCGATCGTTGTCATTCTATGACACTTTGGCTCTACGATCGTGGACTTCCTTTGATCATGTCTTTGATTTTGGACATAGCCCTTAAATCTGTATGGTTAGCACAAACTAGAGCATAATATTTCAGGTTTGCAAGTTAAGCATGCCTAGCTCACTTATCAATTTGTTGAATCTGGATTCATCTAGAGGTTTTGTAAAAACATCAGCAAGTTGATTTTCAGTAGGAATATATTGTAAAGATATATTTCCATTTTGTACATGATCCCTAATGAAGTGATATCTTATTTCTATATGCTTAGTCTAGAATGCATAGCGGGATTATGAGTTATAGCAATTGCACGCTTGTGTTATCCTGATGAATAGGTATGGATTTGAATTCAAACCCATAATCGCTAGTTGATTTTTCATCCATAGGATCTGAGAAACGACATATTTGCCCGTGACAATGTACTCGACCTGCGGTTGAGGTGAATCTTGAGTTTTGCTTCTTGCTAAAACGGGACACAAATACATTACCTAGTAGTTGACAAGTGCCCTTTGGTACTTTTTTTCTATCTATTTTGCGACTGCAAAATCGACATCTATATATATCTGTTAGCTCGAATGAGGATTCCTTGGGATACCATAACCCCAGTGGGGTGTACCTTTGAGATACTGAAAATCCTCTTAATGATGAGTTAAATGAGATTCTTTAGGGCTAGCACGAAATCTAGCACAAATGCATATTTGCAAACATTATATCAGTCTCTTGGCGGTTAGATATAAAGAGAGCAATCATACCTCTGTATTGAGTTGTATCGATACTTTTACCTTTTCATCTTTGTCGAAGCTTGGTTGCGGGAACAATTGGGGTTTTTTTCATG
Source organism: Panax quinquefolius (assembly GCA_020205615.1). Taxonomy (NCBI): domain Eukaryota; kingdom Viridiplantae; phylum Streptophyta; class Magnoliopsida; order Apiales; family Araliaceae; genus Panax; species Panax quinquefolius. The sequence goes on from CM035152.1 coordinate 2,238,129, forward strand.
GGGGCGGACTCCATGCCATACTTCTTAAGTAAGTCTTTAATGTACTTGGCTTGATTTATGAAGATTCCTTCATCAGTCTGCTTTACTTGCAGTCCAAGGAAGAAGTTCAGCTCACCCATCATGCTCATTTCAAACTTGCTCTGCATAAGCTTGGAGAATCTCTTGCATAACTTTTCATCAGTAGAACCAAAAATGATATCATCAACATAGATTTGAACTAATAGGACTTTATCCTTATGCTTTCTAAGGAATAGTGTGGTATCTACTCTACCTCTAGTGAACCCATTTTCAATAAGAAAATTAGTCAGTGTTTCATACCATGCTCTAGGTGCTTGTTTAAGACCATATAAGGCTTTGTCTAATCTAAAGACATAATTAGAAAGAGATGGATTGATGAAACACGGAATTTGCTACTCTACATAGACTTCTTCTTGAAGTTCACCATTCGAGAATGCACTTTTGACATCCATCTGGAAGACTTTGAACTTCTTCATGAGCGTGAAAAGGAATATTACGATGGCTTCAGTGCAGTGCACAAGTGTAAATGTCTCATCATCATAGTCGATGCCTTCTTCGAGAGTAGCCCTTGGCTACTAGTCTAGCCTTATTCCTTGTTATCACCCATCTTCATCCATCTTCTTTTACGAAGACCCACTTGGTTCCAATTACAGGATGGTTCTTTGGTCTTGGAACGATCTCAAACTTTGCTTCTCTGATTAAGTTCTTCTGCGTAGCCTCTATCCATCAATTTGGAATCTTCCATAGCATCCTCTATCTTCTTTGGTTTATTTGAGATAGGAAGCTTAGATAGAAGCATTCATTTTTGGCGGCTCTTTGTGACTCTGCTTTCGGATCTCGATGATTAGATCTTGAGTGTGATCTCTTCTTTACTCTGCTTCTTCTGTTTGGGACATACATTTTATATGCCTTCTTGTCTTAGATCTTCTTGAGATTCTATTTCTTCTTCTTGGTGTGGAGTTTAGATTTATGCGGCATAGGTCTCTCTACGATCTCGTTTCCTTGCTCAGCGATTTCCTTTATCGGGGTTCTACGATCGTAGTGTTGAGCTCGGCGTCCTCGTTAAGTAGTGTCTTCCTTTGTTGATCGTAGTGTCTTGGAGCCTTTATTTTGTCTAAGTCATTTTCATCAAAGATGATGTGAATCGAGACTTCTACACTCGGTGTCTTCTTGTTGAACACTCTATAGGCCTTCTTTGCATGCATGGCATATCGAGAAAGATTCCTTCGATTCGATTTTGGTTGAAACTTTGTCAAATCTTGCTTTCCATTGTTGAGTATGTAGCATGTGCTTGGTAGAACACGTGAAAGTAGGTGACACTTGGCTTTCTTCCTTTCCAAAGTTCATAAGGAGTCTTCTTAATCGTAGAGTGTATGGTGATCATTACGAGTATAGCATGCGGTGTTGATTGCTTCTACCCTTGAAAGTATACGGTAGATGAAATTGCTGCGCATTAGTAGAGTCCTTCCAGCCTCTATTAATGTCCTGTTCTTTCTCTCAGCAACTCCATTTTGTTGGGGAGTTCGTGGAGCTGAGAAGTTGTGACTAATCCCATTGTCTGTGCAGAACTGGTCCATTTCTGAGAAATCGAATTCTCTGCCATGATCACTTCTTATGGCCTTGATTTTCTCTCCTTTCTCATTCATCACCAGCTTGAACATCTTGATCAGTTGAGAGCTTGTTTCATCTTTTGAGGTTAGAAAGAATACCCGTATAAATGCAGTGCGATCGTCGACTACGACCGGTGAGTATCTCTTTCCCCAAGGCTCGTCGTTGGAATTGGTCAAAAGATCCATATGTAGTAATTGCGAGAGGCTTGTCGATTGAGTTGATGGTTTTGCTCTTAAATGAGCTTTACAGTGCATTTTCAAGTTGCGGGCATTGCGGGGCCTTTCTTTCTTGAAGTTGAGTTTGGGTAGGCTGCTGACTAGATCTTTTGAAGCTAATTTGGACATGCTCTTGAAGTTGAGATGAGATAATCTTGATTGCCATAGCTTGACTCATTTCTTGGATGCTTTAGCGAGAAAGCATATTGTCTCATCGAGCTTAGTTGACCAAGATTTCTTGTGTAGACATTTCCTTCTCTTGTCGGTTAGCTTTCTGCGAGATGTCTTGGTCTCGGACTTGGCATTGGTTGTTGAGAAAGTTACTTGATGACCCTTGTCGTGAGTTGGCTAATACTTAGAAGGTTATGTTGTAGTCCTTCCACATAGGCCACTTTCTTTAAAGGATCTTGCACCATTTTCTCTCTTTGGTAGTAGCCTCTTGTCTTGCCATAGCTATTATCTCCAAAGATGGATGAGGGACCCTCCCTCTCTACATGTAATTGGACGAGAAGGGCTTTGTTTCTGTCATATGCCTTGAGCATCCCTTTGTCCAAATACCAGGTTGTGATTTTGAAGTCCTTTCCTGCAAAAATATTAAGCCTTCATTTTGGTACCCATACTTGCATGGGTCTATATTATTAGTGCCCTTGGGGACCCAAATCTGCTTGATTTTGGGTCTCGTATGCATGGAATTGTAATAACATTTGGCGACCTTGTGACCCGGTAGTGTAGCACACAAATCTTTTGATATGATGCGTGTTTGTGTGTGTGTGAAAGTTCTTCCTCCATTTGCACTTGTGTGGGATATTGATTATCCTCTGTTGGTGATATTCCTTCTTCCATGTGTTCTTATGTTTCATCGTTTGTGAAGAGTATGTTTTACTTCTCTTTGTACCTTCGGGTTGGTTCGTCGAGTTAATCTCATTGAACTCAGCGATCCTTGAGGTTGGTGAGTAGGAGCTAGATTACTCTTTTCTTTTACGAAACCTAGACCGACGTGAGATCCCTTGCTCTAGGAATATGGATTGAATCAGATGAGCCGGGTTTGACAGGCTCATCCCTCTGTGAGGATTTCACAAATATAATGCCTCTACTAAAACCTGAGGCATTTCTAGTGTTAATATCCTTTTCTTTTACCACACATGACTCTGAGGTAGGTTCCCCAAGCTAGCCACATTACATCGGTGACTTCTGCGAATAGAGATTAAAGAATCCATGGATGAAGAGGATTTATTCCATGTAGAGATAGTCTTTTCTAGATCCTCAATTTTTGAGGTTAGACTAGACTCTCTTTTTGCATTGAGCTCATTTGTTTGTCTAGAGAGCTTATTCTCGACTTGAGCTCGAGAAAAAATTAATCTTGAGAAGAAGCGGTTTCTAGTTCTTCATGAACCTTTTCTTTCTCCTTTTGAAGAAGTGAATAATCCTTAGGCAGAACTCTAAACCACTTCATGTATTGGTGTAGATCGATGTTATGCCATATAATGCGGTTCTAAGATCATCAATATCTACATCGAGGAGAATTAAAGTCAAATACCTAAATCGATACTTACTTCATGTATGTTGGAGTTACGCTTGTCCCTTGCACTTTTGGCCATTAGGAGAGGTTAGCCATTTGGGGATCTTCATCGTCTCCAGATCTAGAGTTGAGTCATTATCGAGTCACTCCACGATCCTCCATTCTGAGGCCTTTGTCTTTCTTTCTTTGGTCTCTTGTTGCCTTTGTATTCCTTCTTTGCATGTGATTTCTTTTTGAGTTCTTCTCTGAGAGGTTTGTTGCGGTTAGCGATGAAGTGACCGAGTTTCTTCTTGATTGTAGCATAGGTCATTCATTTTTGTTCTGGTTGTTGTAGTTTTAACTTTCTTTGGCTTCTTTGGTTCTACCTTGTCTCATGAATCTTCTTAGTCTTTTAACTAGCATTGCAAAGTCCTCATCATCATCTTCATCGTAGTCGAGAATCAACTTGGTGTTGATTTTGGAGGTGTTTTCGATTACTTGAAGTATGACACCTTTGTCCTTCTTTCTTCCTTGAGATAACGTTTTGATTTCGTTGTGTTAGCTCGGTTAAATGCGTGAGGAGTTTGCCATAGCTTTGTTGAGCAGTCATTTCATATAGATTCTTTGATTCTCTAATGGCGAGTGGTTTTGGCATCCCACTTGCTTGGTAAAGCTCTCATGAACTTTATGATCGAGATCTTTATTTGGATAGATCTTTCCATAGGCTCGTAGAAATTGAAGCGAGAATATTGAATCTTTCGTATGTAGCGGTGGCGTTCTCTCCTTGAACATGGGCAAACATCTCGTATTGTTGAGTCGAGAGAGATTGTTTTTTTCTCTCGACTTCTTACATTCCTTCATGCATAATGAGTAGTGCTTCCCAAACCTCCTCCTTTGTTTTTTTAGATTGACCACGTTTTCAAATAGATCATCTTTAATGATTGAAATAAAATGTTCTTGGCCTTTTTTGTCGAGTTGGATGACTCTCTTCTCGTTCTCATCCATTCTCCTTTGACCTTAATCATACTCTATCTGGATCATCATAGTTGGTGCAAGCTTTGTAGGAACATAGGGCCCATTACGAGCAGTTTCAAATAGATCTTCATCTATTGAATCCATATAGCTTGCATCCTAACCTTCCAGTTAGCAAATTTATCTTTGTTGCACATGGGTGGCTTCTTTGCCTCCTCCGATCTTTGATTAAGCTTGGTAAGTGTGCCATTGGATCTACTCAAGCTTTGTAGGTTGTATATTATAGAACTGTTTTGATACCAATTGTTAGTTCAGAAGGCACTGATAGTTATCTAGAAGGGGGGTTGAATAGATATTAAAAACTTTTCTTTGTTTAAAGAATGTTTTGATAAATCTTTAAGCACATCGGAATTATTGATTCTTGAAAAACCTTTTAGATACCAGGTTAAAGAGAGAAAAGCGGTTATTGCGAGTTATAGCGATTATAAAGACATAGTTGTTTTTAAGTGGTTGAGCACTCAAAGCTCTAGTCACTCTTCTACTCCTTGAGTAGGAAATCCACTAAGGATGTCTTTTACACTTTACGAATCTCACTGATTCCTTCAGACCGGCCAATGATCTGCAAGCACTTCTAAGTTCACTCTTGAACTCTTCAAGTCCAATGAGACTTGGCTCTTTCTGATTCACTTAGAACTCTTGAGTCCTTACGACTTGGAACTTCTTACTTGATAGATTGATAGTTGTTGAGTTGTGATTGAGGCTACTTTCGATTGCGATTAAGCACTTGTTGAAAAAAGCTGAGTAGGTGAGCAAGCTTTCTCCTTTTCTCGGATCGTAGAGTTCGGCGTTTTGTGTTTTTGTGCTTTTTGTTCAATACTTGCTTACCTCTCTTATGTATACGTATTACGTATATATGAGATCCTTAAAATCTATCCGTTGAAGTCATCGATGAAGCATTAAATCGTTTGACATTTTGAGCTTTGATGGAACATTTACGCACATCTTGAATTGCATTACGGCCCCTTGACACACGGCGTGCTTGCTTTCTCACCTAACACACGAAAAGGTGTTTTCCTCCTTGATGGTCCTTTTCTTAGCTTCTTGACTCGTTTCTTTTGATCAATACTAAGGATATCTTTTATGCTGGTTGGGATTTGGTGAGAGCTTCAACGTTCAAAGCCCATTCCTTATTTGTTGGAGTCTATCTTCAATTGAGCGATAGGGCTTGATGTTTACGACCTGGCGGGTGACACTCTCTATTCAAATTCAAATTGTAGTGTCTTATCGTATTGATGCTTGCTCTTAAGAGTACACTACGCTTTCTTCCAACAACTGGCCCATCAATGCACTCCACGGGCCACCGAGGATTTTTACCACATCATTTGTAACATTACGATTAAGCATGATTACAAGAATAGTCTCTCGGTCATAATCATACCAAGTCCATCTACGCACCTACAGCCACAGATGACTTTCAACATAATATAAACATGAGGATGATGGCAATGATATAAGAATTCAATAAAACAAGTTCAAGAATTAATTTATCTAGGAACCAATAACATCCAAACTATCGACAACATGATCTTTGCTTTGTAGAGTAAAATTCAAGAATCTTGAGAAGAATATTTTCATGAAAGGATCTTTGGATGAAACGCAAATATCAAAGATATTCCACTAATTTCATGGAGTATAGAAGTCAAAGTTTTAACCAAATTGGGTATAATAAAGAATGGAATAACAAAAGAAATCACCATGCATGCGATAGATCAAGACAGACACGAGTTATTCCAACGGAATAATAAATAACGGAACCAGTCCCGCCAGAAAGCGCATGCATGACAGGATATTCCAGCAGAATAATAAAGAATGGAACCAAGTCCGGCGTAAAACATGTAGAGCAGGATGTTCCAATGAATAATAATAATAAAGATTTTAACCAGTCCGGTGTAGAAACACACAGACAGGATGTTCCAAGCGAATAATAATAAAGAGCGGAACCCGGGTTGATTGTAAAACACACAGACGAGGATGTTCCAATGAATAATAGAAGAATGTCACCAAGTATAGGTAAACCACGATACAAAAGTTATTCAACGAGTAATAATAAGCAATGGAATAACAACAGATTCTCTTCATGAATAAGAAAGAATAACACCCTTACTTTTGGTAGGAGATTGAATCTGCAGAAGTGTAGTAACAAAATACTCTTCTTCTTTTCTCTTATTCTCTCTATACTTTCTCTCTCTATAGCTTGAATGAATTCGTGAAAAATAATGAAGCACTAAGCCTCTATTTATAGAAGATTTCTAGCTTAAGACCGCCATGTGAAAAAAAGCAAAGTGGCTTGTATTTGGTGATGTGAAAAGAAAAGTGGTTTGACTTTTTGTAATGTGAAAGCGACAAGTGGTTTCTTTTGTAATGTGAAACGACAAGTGGTTCGGACGTCGATAAAGGTAATTACTATTGACGAAGGTAATTACTATTCACAAAGGTAATTACTTATTGACTAAGGTAATTACTATCGATTGACGAAGAGACTCTTAGATGATGACATATGGGCCCCTCATAAATTAATCAAACTTACCACAAACGTCTCATGCAGACTCTTTATATACATCAAGGATTGAATAAATATTACCACAAATCATTTTATTTTTAATCAACACATATTTAATCTTTCAACAATTATTAATCATTTATAACTTGTCGTCTCAATTATTGATTTAATACTATAACATATTATACGAGATGATCTTGTGACAATAATTGAATCAATAATATAAGAGATATGATCGTGCCAATTATTGTAAGAATAATTGAGCGTAGGTGAGTGACTTCTCACGTAAGCACCAATAATCAATATCGTGTGCTACTATACAACTACGCGTAGACATCGTACTTTTACTCTAGGGTAGTTCAACGCTTTTAACGGTAACACCTCTATAGTTATTTTTATAGAAAGATAATTTTGTCGTTTTTTAACTACACGACAATACTTCCGTTAATGGGGTTCACTAATGATTGAGCCGTCGCATACGAATATTCCCACGACAAAATAATATTCTCCAAACCAAACGAATATTTTATAACAACTTGCTTACTTTGCAAAATTTATAAATATTACCCACAACTATAACATTATATCAAATTTATTCCATAATATTCAAAAATAATATTTATAGAAAATTCATCTTTATTTATAAAAGTTGGGGTCTTACATACACTACGATCATCTCAGCTCTACGATCCTGCTTTAGCTTTTGCATTCTGTTGATCAGACGGATAGACTACCAGCCTATTTATTTCTTTCTAGCCATAGATCAACCTAACAGATTTGATTTCGTTATCTATATAGGTAAAACACTTAAAGACTAAGATCAACCTAACAACTTTGATCTATCACTAAGTCCTTGTATATATATTCTTTGAAAGACTTTATATAATCATGAGCTGTTTCATAAAACATCAAATCACAATATGCATTCTTTCAACAAAGTCATTGTTCAGTACACTTCATTATTTGTTTTGTTGAGGTAAATTAGACAGTTTTTAAATAATTACCTAACATTATACATAAATATGGGATAATTTTTATGTCTAAAAGAAAAGATAAAACTTGTACTACTCTTATTTATTATTTTTTTCGTCCCAAAAAGATAACTTAAACTTCGTCCTCAAAAGTATATGTAAACTATATAAATCAACTATTTAAAAATTTACTTTGATTAATATACTCTTGGTCATATATCTTAGCCAAACAATAAATCATTCACATCACAAATAAATGGCTTAAATTAATTCATTCTTTCTTCACAAACTCAAAAGTTAATTAAAGCAATTAACACACACATATCAATAAATATAAGGGCAAAATAAAAAGTAAATGTATATTCTCTTCTTAATTGACAACTTTCATTTATATGAAATTTATCCTTAAACCATCCTTTTGTGGCTAGAGGGATTATTCTTGTTTGTCTCAACTAGCTTATTTTAAAAAACAAGTTGAAAAAATAGTGTTTACATCAATTTAATTAAAATAAATTATAAGTTGAGTACTCCATATTCAATGCACAAAAAAAAAAAAAAAAAGAAAAAGTTAGACTACGTGGTTATTTGTTAGGATATTAATATTTTTACAAGTAAAAATAATAATTTTATAAAGTTTTCTCACGTGACTAGTAAATGGGTCTCACGCTTATGTGAAATAGACCGTGTATAAATATCAAATTTTACTTTTTTAAATATTAATTTTTATTTTTTAACTTATAACTTATCGGACATTTCAAGCATAAGATATAAGGCCTTTTAAATATATGTTGTCACACACAAGGCTGATAGTAAGGTTGTAAACGAACCAAATAATTCGGGCTCGACTCGAAAAAATACGAGCGAGATTCGAATTTGTTAATAATATGATCTAAAACTGAGCATAAAAAATAGTTCAAATAAAAATATGAGTAGCATCTGAGCAAAGTTATCACTCGACTCGTATAAGATTGAAACTATTTGAATTCTCAATTGTGACTCGATACATACTCGATTCATACAGATTCGATTAGATACTCGATACATTCTCTTATAAATATATACAAAATCAGATAATTAATTATTATTAGTATTTTATTTTTATTTTTAAATGTGATTTTATATTTGTAAAATATAATAGTAAATATATTTTCTCATTTCTAAATAAAATAATAAATTCAATTTATAATTATATTTATTGTAAAGTTAGTTATTACGTGAATACTCGAATTTGAGTTTGAATTTAGATCTCGTAAGTAGTTTGAATATAATTCGATTCGAGTAGGATTGTATTCGAATAAGTACAATTCAAATTCGAGTCGAATTCGAATACGAATTTAATGTTTCGAATCGAATTTGAGCAACTATCTATTCTTTTCAATTTGACTAGTTTACACCCTTAAACTTAATTGATATGGTAAAGCATTAAAGTCCTCTCTTCTCATTCACCGATTCACGCGACTAAAATGCAAAAATTACCCGCTTGTTTGTATTATTTTTGCAAAACTCACTCTAACTTCTTTTATTTTTTGTAAAATTATCCCTCCAATATGTGTTAATTGTGCAAAACTCTCAATTAATGTATTTTATTTTCTTAAAAATCCTCACATAATCAAATTATTCCATCTAATTCATCTTTTAAAAATTAAACTTTAGAATAATTCTTTTATTTCACTCAAACGACTTTCAAATAACGAAAAGAAATTCACAATACCATCATATTTAGAACCCCAATATTGTTTATATATATATATATATATGTTTCATTTTGTATATTTTCTATATGCCAATTGATTATTATTTTATTTTGATAAATATTTCGTACATAAAACCCATATTAAAATGTCAAACTTATTCTCGTTTTTAATATGTGCTCTCATCATTAAATGTTTCGTTCACCAACATAAAAAATGAATTATATAAATACGTGGTGATCAATTTTCCTCATTAGTAACACTGCAAGAAGATGCATCAAAGACGATGAATCCAAATAAAATAATAATCATTTTTTTTTTTACTTAAAAGTTGTTTAAGTAAAATAAAATGAGTATTCTAAAGGTAAGATTCTTAAGTGAGAATTTGAGTGAAATAATCTGAATATATGAGGGGTTTAACAAAGGGGTGAGTTTTGTACGATTCATACATCGAGGAAGATTTTTTGTAAAAATAAAAGTTGGAGAATAGTTTTGCAAAATAGGTATAAACAGAAGGGTTACTTTTGCATTTCAGTCCATTCACGCAGTAAAGGCTTTCCACTTCCCCCTCCATTTTTTATTCTTCCCGTTTCTACAAACTCATTTTCTCAGTTTCTCTCTCTAAAAAATTAGTGCATTTCTCCGCAAAAATCTCACCCCGTTTCCTCACCATTACACGCTAAAGAAATGAGTTACGAATCGATGATAAACTTCGTTGAGTCGAAACCGCCGATTAATGTCGTCCCTTCAAGCTCCAATGTGAACCGCACCATTCCGGAGCTCATTTTGCAGCTCCGATCTGAATTTCGGATGTCGGTGTTCGATCAGGTGGAAAGTATTTTATTGGATCGAGAAGAAAAGTTGAACAGGAATGTGAAAGAACTGAGGATCAAAGTAGAAACCCTAGGAAAAAAGTACGATGTTATGGAGAGGAAACATGGAGAACTAGCTCTAGAGAAGCTAGAAGTGGAAGATCAAGTGAAGAAGTACCAGAGGGACTGTGAAATGATGAAAGAAAAACACACTCGCGCTAATGAGGATCTTAGGGTTTTGTCTGACAGAGAGAAGAGAGCTGAAGAGAGGTTTAATGAGTTATATTCTGATCTTGAGAAAAAAGAAAATGAGAAGAAAGAAATGAGAGTTCAGCTGAATGAAAGGACTGAAAAGATTGTAGAGTTGAAGGACGAGAAAAGGAAAGCTGAGGATTTGGCTAACAAGTGGAAGAAGAGATATGCTGAATGCGAACCCCGAGTTAAGAAATTAGAGGAAGATGTAGCCATGATATTGAGTGAGAATCCAGTATTGGCGAGGATGATCAAGGTGGAGTCGCCAGCCCAGGGTTTGGGTTCTGATAAAAAATTTGCTAGTGATTCTCCAGTAATAGAAGTTAATGATTTGAAGGATCCAGGTATAATTGGTTGATGCAATTTGCGTTCACATTCTTATATACCACCCTCCATCCTGAATTAATTGCCCTTGAGGTTTTAGGCACTTTAAGAAAACTTGTAAATGATGCTAGAATAGTGTTAATTTCCAAAATTTATTCTTCCTTAATGGAACACACTAGATTGGTAATTTTCAAGCAAAGGGTTAATGTGCAATGCTCATCATAAGCTAAAAGTTTTTAGACGAACAAGATTCCAAAGCGTTATTGGATCTTCAAATGCACCATTATGCCCCCATAAGTTAGTAAATGAACAATCACATAGCCATATGTAAAGGAGGGTCAAGCAGGGTAATTAGATATTATTTCGAAGACTCAATTGTTAACTTTAGCTGTTTTGGAAATAAAAGAAGACACGTTCACAAACCTCTTTGTCTTAAAATAGGTTATTATTGTGGTTAGAGTATGGTTTAGGTGATTACCCGGCCAAGGTCCGTGGGGACTTGGGTCAGGATGTTATATATGGGTTCTGTGTTCAATGTATGGGAGTGATAATGTGTTGTGAATCAACACATATGCACCATAATTATGTACAATGTATAGGTATATATGTGAGTGACAGACAGTGGTTAATTGGGGGCTCATAGTGCAACTGAAATCAACAAAGAAACGAAGTTTCTAAAAGTTTATTGAGAATTGTAGTTCAATAGAGTCTACATTGATTTTAAATTTATCACTAAATCAATTGAAATTCTGATAATCTGTAAATGAAGCAGTAGCTGGAAATGTCGGCCCGGAGTTGGTTGAGCCTCAAAACCAAGGGATCTTGTCAAATGGCGATGAGAAGATTCATGCATCACCTGGGGCTGGCTCTACTACCAATTCACCCGTGATTGGGGTTAATGGTTCTCAAGAGGCAGGTATAATAAGTTGATTTAATATTTGGTCACCTTATTTGTTATCTTGCCTTATCATTTATTGTAATACATCTGATCTACGTGGTTTTTTAAGACTTATGGTTTCTTATTCAATATCTGGATGCTGTAATTTATTGTGAATTTACTCATCTAGGCGCCTGGTTATGTACAATGCATTTAGGTATGCATGTGATTGGCACAAACTGGTTAATCGAGTGTTAATTATTGAACGTAAATCATATTTGAAGAATATTTATGAGTCTGTTGAGAAGTCTTGCAAGATTAACTGCCTTAAGTTACTAATCAAAAAAGATAAGCTGCCTTATGTTTATTAGAGAAAGAAGAAGAAGAAAAACTGCGCCTCCAAACTTAGTAATTCACATTTTGTTCAAGTAACACTGGTATGTGATTCATCCAATGTCTTTTTGCAGTTGATGATTTTATATTGCCATAAGGTTTCTTTGGGTCAGTCTTGTCAGCTTCTAAGCGTCTTCTTTAGTGTTTGACAGCAATGAACTGATTATGATTTATGAATTAATAGATAAGTAGAAAGGCTATCAAGATAGAAATTACTTGAAAACGTTGTGTACATGTAAATGTTAGGATCTAGTTAGTTTGCTTTTGGACTTAATCAGTACTTTTAAGTTGATATAATACCAAAGTTTTTGTATGGACTCAATGGTTTGTTTAAGGAATCAAGTTAGTATTTAGTTAAGCATATGTAAGACATTTAGAAAATTTCTCTTATGGCTTGTAAAAAGAGAAATTTATTGTTTTAGAATCAGTTCATTTTTTGCCCTATTTAAGGACTTTGATGGTGGGATAGATCCTCACTTCGATTCCTCGGATGAGAGGAATGAGAAATCAAAGTGACAATTTAAAAGTTAACGGTTTGTCGTATAAATGAAACACGAGCGTTTTGTAAGACATAGTAAATTAGTAACAACTAATGTACATGAAGTTAAAGTGATTAAAATTAAAGAATATGAAATTGAAGCCCAGTAATTAAAGTGCCCGGGTAACACCGTAACATTGTAAATTTTCTGTTTTTATTATGTATTCTGCTGTTTCTATATGTATATCATGCACGCATGCATATATATATATATATATATATATATATATATATATATATATATATATATATATGAATGCATGGCTATTACTCTCATTCTCCAACTTTTTTTAAAAAAGGAAAAGAATGCATGTAGATTAGGTGTTCTATGTATTTTGTCCACTCAAGAAGATATGATTCAATGTTAGGGTGCCAAATCCAAACCCTTTTTGATGGCGTTCTGTAAATTTTGCATAGCTGATCCACATTCTTCTGACATGGCATGTGCTGATGTGAATACAGGATTCAGAGAAGTAATTGAGATTTGTGACAGCGATGATGAAATGTGTACAGGAGATCGAAGACGAACAGCTTCTGCTTCAAAAGTAAGTTAATCAGATTTTATATTGAGTGTTAAAGAATTAATATTTCAACAGTTCGTAAAATTCAATATTCTTGACAGACTGGTAAAGACGATGAGATGAGTTGGAAGGATTCTGACATCCCGTTCATGACCAAAACAAAACGAGTCTTAACTTGTAATGTGAGCAACAGTGGTATTGGTGATGATATCAATCAAATTAGTAAACGCAGAATGAAGTCTCTTTATTCAAAGATATCAGATACTGATGAGAGCTCCGATTTAGGCGACGAGAGCATTACTGATTCTTACATGGATAGATTAGTTGCTGGGAAATCAAAAAGTAAAGCATTCAAATTTGAAGCGGACATGCTCCACAATTTTGAGGAGGATGATGAGCTATGCATGAGTGCTGTTTGTGCTCAGAAATTTGTTAAGGCTCCCCTACCTTCCAATAATCGAGGTTTTAGTCCATCTTTAGCTACCAGGTTTGACTAAAGAGGCTGCACTTCAAATTTTATTTATGTAATTAAATAATTTATTGTCATTATTGCCATCAGTGTATATAGTATTGCAGCTAATTGTTCCCCAGGCCATTTTCCTTGTTTTTTCTTATTAAGATAGACAAATGAAACCCTGCACATTCCCCTTTTTATCGAGCTTATCTCCATAGAAAGAACAAAAGGAGTCCTACATTATAAACTCTGTAGAAAATGCAAAAATGAAGCTTGAATTTTTTTGACTATCTTGGTAAGGACAAACATGGAAACTGGCATGGGGAACATCATTAATTGCAACTGGCCTTTTACTTGTTAATTTTTAATGTACTGAACCTACTAGGATTGCCAGTTTCAGTTGTTGTCTATTATGATGATGTTTTTGTGGGCTTTTGTGGTTGTTAACTTTCATGGTATACATTTAAGATAAGTTCCATGCAAATGATCAATAATTTAGATCCTTAAATGACACTTAGTCTTTTCCTTCCCATTTCTGCCTTTCATATTACGAAAGGAATAACATGGGCCCTTGTTGCACTTTGGATTCAAAACCTTTCCCCTTGGTTGGTGGCAGGAGATTCCGCTCTTGACTTGATCTCATAGCTGGTGGCTCAATATGCTAGAGTTTTCATCTAATTACAGGCCAAAAATATTGCAAGATATAAACTTGTGAAATTGATTTGCATAAAGGTTTTATCTGTTTTTATTTGACTATCTATTTAAACTAACTTTTTGTCTTTAGTTAAACTTCTTTTACTTTAATTCTAATATGTAGCTTTTGGGGCTTTACATAGTTGAAGCTTTTGTTTAACTCTTTTTGTGTCATAGTGATGTTCTAAGACATTTTTATCAGGGGAAAGGTTTTGGCCGAGTCTCTTATTGACGGGGATAGTCGAGGCAAGCTGCAGAAATCTGTTTCAGAGTTGAAGTAATATGATTCAAAAGGTATTAGCGATTGCCTGAATCTAGCAATCTAGCTAGGCGGCACTCTAAGCAGCTGTTTCAGATTTACCAAAAGCAGGAGGACCCTTTTTTGGGCCCTTCCTGATATGAACAAAGACAGACTATCATCATATAGTTCCTTAAAGTCAATCCCTTGGCTTCAGGAGAATGGCTTCTGTGGTGATAATGTTTTCTTAGTGAAGCTCTTTATTATACGATCTACTAGATTTTTGGGGTGGGTTGTATATGATTTTATTATAGGTATAGTGAGATAACATTCTAACTTGTAGTTACCGTTGATGTACTCTCTTGGTCTCTTTCATGAAATCTTCCTTTTGTAATAGAATGATGGTCTGTAATTGGCTGATTCTCAAGAGCCGAGCCGAGCCTAGACTAGCCTAGCCTAGCCTAGCAGGGGTTGCAAATGATGTTTAAAGCTTTAAGACAGACGGATGCACATGCAATGATTCGATTCTTCCAATGGTAGATTATTTTGAGGTGGGAAAAGCTGCAGAGTGAATGACAACTGTATATTTTTTTTTTATTCTGTAGGTTATTGTTAATGAATAGTTTTCCTGCCAGTTTCCCATTTTGTATATGACCATTATCATAATTACAAAGCTCTTTGATGGTTCTTTTAAAATTTTTTTTTTTTTATAAAAAACATCATTCCTGTTGGTTTTCAGATTCATTCTATTTAGAACTTGTATCATTACGAAGAGTAGTAATATGAAAAATGCTAGCAAATCAGATTAAAGAAAGTATAAATCTCATTAAGGTGGTAAGAAAATTTTATTCTGTACAAGAACAAAGAGTAATTTCTTTAAATGGGAAACAAACAATTTTTTTAATTCCTTATTACACTCTTGTTTAATACTCCATCCGTCTTATTTTAAAAAAATAAAATTACTTATATTTAAATTATCATTTATTTATATAGTTTTGTACACATAAGTTAGTGCTCCATAAATATACATAAAGAATAAAAGTATAACAATTAATATTAAGGATATTATAAATAAATTACTATAAAAAAATAAATTATTTAAGGTAAGTATTATCTTAAAATAATATTAAGTGCTTTTATCCTACACAAAAAAAGTAACTGTTTATAGAGAAGTACAAAAAAAGATTAAAAACAGTAATTTTATTTTTGGTATAGCAGTGATAACTAGGAAAAGTAGTAAAGGCGATGAATAAAAGTACTCCTGACCTGAGTCCTGGGCTCCTGGCTGGCTAGTAGTACTGTAGTAGTAGTAGTGCTGGAAAATAATTTGAGAGGTGAAAATTGAATCAAATTTCGCGCATTTCTATTCTTTACTTTGCTCTCATTACAATCTCTGCTGATTTCTTCAATTTGGTCTTTGATCAGGTAAGCCGCTCTTTCAATTTCAGTTATTTTATTTTATATATTATATATATAAGCACATGTTAAATAGATTAAATTTACAGTTCTACTAAAATATATAATAACCATTGCAGAAAATAATAAGTAGAAAAATTCAACTACGAGACACCAAGATTTTACACAGAAAGAGATAAAAATCACGGACAAACTCCGAACAATTCACTAGAATAATTTGAGAAAATACAAAGATATCTTAATTTGAGTACAAACTCAAATTACTTCACCATAATTACTATGTGATGAAACCCAAATAAAATACTTATTTATTTGAACTATCTTTCTCTCTTTTTCTTGCTCTCTTCCACCCTCTCTCCCGGATGGGATTACCTTCATCCATCCTCTCCGGATGGGATTTCTCTCGCCCACCCTTTTCCTTTTCTCTCTACTCTCGGATGATAGCTTGTGTTTTGGTGTGTCTTTTTCCATTCCATTTGGTTGCCTTTTATAGCCAACAATGAGGAGAGGAGAAGGTTGATGGAATTTTCAAAAGGCCAAGTGCATGGAAAATTCAAAGGGCCAAGGAACAATAAATAGGTGAGGACTTTGACCAACACTTCCCATGGCACTTCCCCACCTTTTTCTGGTCTTTGTCCTGATGGGGTCAGCCTGAGGGAATGGTTGAAATACGGGTAGAATAAGGTATTAAGACAAGAGCTTGTATATATTTAGGCAGATTGTGGGTATGGTAAACAACTCACTCTAGAGGAGTTGCTTTGCTAGACATATGGCCATCCTACTTTAAGTTGATGCTATCAAATGAGGTTATGTACCTTGGGTCATCTGTCCAGAAAGAAATTATAGACAAGTTCAGGGATAAATTAAGATGTTATCCACCAGCTGGAGAATGGTCGAAATGAGAAGAGGCCACTAGAAGAGGGTAGTTTTACAGTTGTTAGTCAATGGGCAAAAAAAGAGAAAACTCGAGTAGAACACAAATTGGTGGCCTCAGTTTCCAAACAGATCATCTGGTGTTAAATTAATATGCGAATGAGACCAATGTCAGTATTGTTAGTCCAAATTTTTCTGGGAATGAATCTAATGTAGTGTAAACCTTCAATGGAACATAGGACCCAGAGCTATTCCAGAGGCCTTCATGTGTCTGATTCATCCAAATCACTCGATTAGCCATCGAATGTTCATATAGGTATGGGTATGATCATATGCATCACCCGCGCCGTCATAGGTCTCAAAGGATGACTTGAACCTACTCCCTGGGTTCCATAATAACTGTCTTTTTAGTTTTATGCACATGAATTAAGAAAGTCATTTAATACTCTTATTTAAGAATTAAAATTTGTATGAAATTCTATCACTACCCTTTTATAAAAAGTTAGAAACTATTAATGCAAGAGAAAATTTATTGGGAGGACTCAAGAAGTTAGGGTAATATAGAAAAATAAATAATTTATTCTACTAAAAGGTTGTAAACGACAAATAAATTGGAAAAAAAATTCTTCTAAAAAGACAGTTATTATGGAACCGAGAGAGTAATACTCCCTCCGTTCCTAAAAAATTGTCGTTTTAGAAGAAAAAATTTGTTTCAAAAAGTTTGTCGTTTACAACATTCGAGGAGAATAAATTATTTATTTTTCTATATTACACATACCTTGTCTCATTGTCCCAAGAAATTCTCTTTCTTATATTAATAGTTTTCAACTTCTCATAAAGGGATAGTGATGGAATTTGAAACAAATTTTACTTGATAAATGATACTTTTTTAATCCATGTGCAAAAATTTTAAACCACAATCTTTTAGGAACAGAGGTAGTATTTGTACTCTAGAATATCACTCGCCTACAATTCCTAGGGAAAAATAATAATTAATATAAGTTGTTTGAGAATTTCAAGTAAACATTAATTGTTTAGTTCTCGATATTATCCTAAGTAATAAATATAACTTTGGTTCTCTCACTATTTTTTGTTCAATAAATAATATCCTTTTTTTCAATACAAAGATAATATAAAAAATTAATATTATATTTAAATATTATATAATTATTTTTTTAATATTTATACACAACTCTAAAAATAGTTATATTAAGGGAAGGAGAGAGTAAATTCATAGAGTTTGTAGGAAACACAAAAAACAAACGTTCATGGAGTTTCTAGAAAAATCGCATGCAGCAAGCGGTGTATTTAAGAACACAAAATGTGCAACAACAAAAACCAACCAATAAGAAAACACCTAGCTACCAGGTCCATAATTAAATACTTACCGCTTAGTTCGAAACCGTAAAGGAATTGGAGCCGCCTTTTGCCAACTCAGTAATGATGTAACCGCCTCGATACTCTCTCTCTCTAGAAATTTTGTATAAAAAGAGGACATATATACGACGACATGGGTGGAACACTATAATTAATAGCAGAAGCAGCAGGAGGAGGTAAATACATTAATTTGTGAAAAATAAGGTTAAGAAGCATGAGTGGAACAATAGCAGCGGCAGGAGGTAGGTTAAGGCCGGCGAATGGCTCTACGACGACGTTTCAGATGCCATTGCACTACCCAAGATACAAGAAAGCCGACTACGAGACGATGCCGGAGTGGAAACTCGACTGCCTCCTCAAAGACTATGGTCTTCCTCTCGCCGGAGATGTCACCCAGAAGCGCAACTTTGCCATCGGAGCTTTTCTCTGGCCTGATCAGCAGCAATAACATGCAATATATATATATATATATATATATATATATATATATATATGACAACTATATGAATTGAAGAAGATTTTGGAAGCTTATTTTCTCCAAAGGTTGCCGGCCGGCCGGAACATTTTGGGTTGGGTGGCTTAGAGTGTGTGTGTGTGTGTGTTAAGCACTCCTTGTACCAAGAAGATGATAAATTATGTGCATGTTCTTAATTAGTAGTTGGCTTTACTCGTATGCATACTTGTATTATTATGCCCTCTATCAATATCTACTATAACCCTATTGCAAAGAATACAATTTCTATGATATGTTTGTAGTTTTACGTACGTTATAATTAATAGATAATAAACAATTCTCATATATTACTTATGAAATTAGGAAAGTCTAAAAATATATATGGATTTGTTCCAATGAATAATTATATAATGCACGTAGTTTTAGAATATATTGTTTTACATTTAGTCTTCAATCCCTCATTGTGCAATATATATACCAAAATATTGGATGGGTACATTATGAATGTCAAGACCCATACACAATCATGACATTAATTAAACTTTTTAACTCGTTACAAAATTTATTGTTTACTCGCATTGTATAATCAATTAAGTGAACAATATTCTTAATGTTTTGAGGAGTTTATATTTAGCTTAATTAGTGGTATGCATGCACCCTATATATGTTGGATCACTAATTTGATTCGTCAACTGGTGCTTAATTATGCTATAGGATTTTAATCTTTCAAGTCAAGTAGAAATCTCATTTTTCTACTACAATACATTTCAAGCTAGAGAGCTTTGGGATCGGTGAGTTTTTCATAGCACACCATATTATGGTTACAAGTTTTTCAAAAAAATAAAGACCGCGCGAAATATAATTTGTACCATAATATTTAAAACGTACGTACGTAAATGTATCTCAGAATTTTTTCGTTGCAAAAAATATAGTTCGCACTCAAAAGTGGGGGTGCATTTTGTTTAGTAGAAAGAACTTTAGAGTGCATTTCGAAAGGTTAAGAACATTAGAGTGTGCACTTTAATACATTTTAAATATTAAAGTACAAACCTCAATGACACTTTAAAGTTTGAAATACAAATTGTATTTTACTCAAAAATAAAATAAAATAAAGAGTAGGTTTCATGTTAAATGTGAAAACTACATTTGATCTCTTGTGCAGGGAATGATGGTATTTATAAGATTGAAAACTGGGATATGCATGCATTGAAGAGGCTGGGAATTCTATCCGAAAGTTTGAAGAATTAGATACAAGTCTCTTTAGTTCTTGCTCTATTGGCTGGTCAGATAGCAAGTCAAACTGGTATATATATATATATATATATATATATATATATATATATGGCCTTCCATAATAAATAGGTTATTATGGGTATTGTCAAGCAACACCCCTTTTGATAGATTGATAAACTTATTGAAAGGCTAAGATTGAAACATAAATATCTAAGTTGGCACAAACAACACAAAACTTTTATTTTAATATGAGGACCCCACATAGTCAACATGTTGTCATTGCTTTTAAATAAAGCAATTTTTAATATTAAATAACGCTTACATTTGGGACAAGCTCTTACTTTAAAAAAAAAAAAAAAAAAAAAAATCTAAACCTAAGCACAACCTCTTCCGCCTTGTATAAAAATCTAATAGTGGCACAAGTTCTTTATTTGCTTTTTTTATAACAATATTTGTTATTTTATAAAATAAATATTTTATAATAATAAATAAAGAATATAAAATATTTTATAAAATCAAATATTTTATAATTCTTTATTTGCTATTTTATAAAATATTTGTTATTTTATAATAGGATATAAAATAGGATATAAAATATTTTTATAATTCTTTATATAACAATTAATATATTTGTTATTTGTTAAAAATTAATATATTTGTTATATAAAGAATTATAAAAAATATTTTATATCCTATTTTATATCCTATTATAAAATAAAAATATTTTATAAAAATAGCAAATAAAGAATTATAAAAATATTTATTTTATAAAATATTTTATATTCTTTATTTGTTATTATAAAAATGTGACGCTTTAAAAAAATTAGTATACGTCACCCATCTGGAGGGTCGCCACTTACATGGTACATAAATTCAAATACAACTTACTAACCTAACTGTGTAGGTATGCAATACGACATATAAATCGTGAGTTTGAATACAAATATTGTCTACTAGATATTATACAAACTCAAAAAGAGTCCTCATTACAACTATTATCACACTATTTCACGTGAATAAATGAGGACTACTAATGCTATCCTCCGGACCATTACTTCGTTCCCGACTGTCGTCTCAGCCTATGTTCTCATTTTCGAAGAAAACGGTGAAAGAAAGGGTGAGCTCAACTAGCCCAAGAAGAAATATTATGACTAAGATAATGCGAATAAATTATCATTAGCCTTCAAATGATGTTAAACCGATAAAATACAATAGACAACCAGTTTAATCTGCGGTGAATAAGCAATCCATTAAAAGAGTCAGTAGAGAATAAAGTCTACTATCTTTTAGGTTTTAAAGGTTTTCATCAATTTTTATCATTGAGACTCAAATACTTAATAATAAACCACCACATCTAATCATCCATGTACCACGGTCAAGGATTTTCATCAAATTATCAATGGTCAGTGACTATACCGAATCACCCCGGTCATAATCATACCAAAACTATCCATCAACGCATTACGTGCCAATCGAGAACTTTTGTCACATCATTTATATCAAGTCGTGATTATACCTAGAATGATCCTCGGTCATAATCATACTAAGTTCATCTACGCACGTAAGCCAAAGATAACATAATATAAGCATGAGGATGATGACAATGACATAGTAATTCAATAAAACAAGTTCAAGAATTATTTAATCCATGAATTATTAACGCCCAAATTGTCGATACGACATCTTTGTTTCGTAGAGTAAAATTCAAGAATGATCGGAAGAATATTTCCATGAAAGAGATCTTTGGATGAAACGCAAATATCAAGGATATTCTACTAATTTCATGGAGTATAGAAGTCAAAGATTTAACCAATTGGGTATAATAAAGAATGGAATAACAAAAGAAATCACCACGCATGCGGTACTTGCGATAGGCATGAGTTATTCCAACAGAATAATAATAACGGAACTAAGGTGGGTGAAATTCACAAGCGGGATGTTCCAACAGAATAATAAAGATGAAACCGGATCCGGTGTAAAACACATGATAGGATATTCCAATGAATGATAAAGAGCGGAACTGTGTCCGGTGTAAAACACATGCATGTGATGTTCCAATGAGAATAATGAAGAATGTCACCAAGTATAGGTAAGCCAGCGTGATCTGAGTTATTCCAATGAATAATAAGCAATGGAATAACATAAGGATTTCACCAAGTATAGGGTATGCCACAGCGTATCACGGAGTTATGTATAGGGTATGCCACTTTTTACGAGTTATTCCAATGAATAATAATGAATGGAATAATGTAAGTTCTCTTCAAGAAGAAAGAATAACACACTTACAGTAAAAAGAACTCAATATAGAAGTAGTGAAGTAGCGAGAATACTCTTCTTCTTTCTATAATTTTCTCTCTATAGCTTCTCTCTATAATTTCTCTCTAGTAGTTTCAATGAATTAAAGTAAAGAAAATAATGAAGGAATGAGCTTATTTATAGGAAAATGGAATGCATAAGTAACTAATCCATGAACGGTCAGATTGATTTACTTTAATCTGGCGGTCCATATTTAAAGAAAAATCTTTTAAATAAAATATAATATATTCTATTTATATAAAAACATTTTACTATGCAAACACTATGCAACACTATACAACACTATGCATAATAAAATATAATATATTCTATTTATAGAATAACTTTAATAAAGTATTCTATTTTATATAAAAGATGTTTTACATTTTATTACGTTAATAATACTGAATAAAACAAAAACGTCATTATCGCTATAATAATTCATATTATTAATCGACAATAATGGAATCAAACTGGTGACTTCTCACATAAGATCGATAATCAATACAGTGCTACTTCTTACGCAACTTGCGTATCGACATCGTATTTTACTACTTAAAGTAGTTCAACAAGTATCAACCGGTAAAACTTCCGCCGTTATTTCAATAAAATATTTTTGTCGTTTTCAATCAAACAATAATTACATTTAATGGGGTCCACCAATGATTGAGTAGTTGTCTGAATATTCCCCGCTAAACCGAATATTCCCCACCAATCAAATATAATATAACCACTTGCATACTTTGCAAAATTTATAAATACTACCCACAACTATAATATTATCTCAAATTCACACCATAATATTAAAAATTATTTCGATAAAATTTAAATTTTTATTGATAAAATCTGAGGTCTCACAATCTCCCTCCTTATGGAATTTTGCCCTCGAAATTAGTGGTTACGCACGGTATGATAAGAGGTGAGGATACCTTGAATACCTTTATCGTTAAAATATTAAATTCATCTTCTAATCCGCCAAAGATATTCATTAACAATTCATCTTTGCACTACAAAGCTAAAGATATACAATTGTAAAACCAATAATCTTTGAGACTTAGCTTAATAAGTATCACGACCACGAATTATCCATGCCTTTCTTGGCCAAGGATATTCGTGTTTTCAATACTGATCGTGATTATACCGAATAATCCTTGGTCATAATCGTATTCAAGTCTATCAATGCACTACTGACCTAAAGATGACTTTTACCACATCCATGAATTAATATTTCATTCTTTGAGACTCGATTCAATAATTAATCCATATCATCGAATCATCCCGCACTATGTGCCAAGGATATTCATTAGTATCACGACCACAAATTATCCATGCACTACGGCCAAAGATAATTGTGTATTCATTAATATCACGACCACAAATTATCCAAGCACTACTACCAAAGATAATTGTGTATTCATTAAGTATCACGACCACAAATTATCCATGCACTACTACCAAAGATAATCGTGTATTCATTAGTATCACGACCACAAATTATCCATGCACTACTACCAAAGATAATCGTGTATTCATTAAGTATCACGACCACAAATTATCCATGCACTACTACCAAAGATAATTGTGTATTCATTAAGTATCACGACCACAAATTATCCATGCACTACTACCAAAGATAATTGTGTATTCATTAGTATCACGACCACAAATTATCCATGCACTACTACCAAAGATAATTGTGTATTCATTAGTATCACGACCACAAATTATCCATGCACTACTA
This sequence comes from Panax quinquefolius, assembly GCA_020205615.1. Classification (NCBI taxonomy): domain Eukaryota; kingdom Viridiplantae; phylum Streptophyta; class Magnoliopsida; order Apiales; family Araliaceae; genus Panax; species Panax quinquefolius. Next base: position 2,262,156 of record CM035152.1, read on the forward strand.
CCAAAGATAATCGTGTATTCATTAGTATCACGACCACAAATTATCCATGCACTACTACCAAAGATAATTGTGTTTTCAATTACTGGTTATGATTATACCCTAGAACAATCCTCGGTCATAATCATACCAATTCCATCTATGCACTACAGTGCCACAGATGACTTTCAACATAATATAAGCGTGAGGATAATGATATAAATAATCAATCAAATGAGATAAAGGATAAATATTAAATATTTATAATATAATTTATCCAGATTCAAGAATATCCCCATGTTATCAATCACTTAATAATCTCATAATCTAATAACATTAATATTATAATAATATTTTAATCACTTAAATTTATAAACAATTTATCTCAATTGTTTACGCTTTACCATATAATGCATTTAATCATTCAAAAATGCCATACTCATAAAATATCATCACCAATTATCAAATCCCTCATCAAAAAAATATGCATATACTCTATATAGGATTCTACAACCATAAAATCCTATTTTCAACTTTTGTTACTTCACATAACATATTTAACTCATATATGTTCAGAATTAAACTATTTTCATGAAAAATACCAAATTAGTCCCAAAAATATTTCTTTTCTGGGATTTAGCATAATATAGTCCCATAATGAAAATATATTTTTCTCGGAATTTTTAAAATTCATTTACTATTTTTCAAAAATCAATTTCTAATTAATTCCTTAAGAAATTAGCTACCTCAAGTTTAACTCCAAAAATTCCCAAATCTTGGCAGGATCTTACACATGTTAACGTGAGCTTCTAGTTTAAATTTCATGGTCATCGGAGTTATAGAACTCCGGTTATAGCATTTTTCGTCGGAAAAACCTAAATATTGAAATAGTCATAACTTGCTCATTTTAAGTCAGAATGAGCTCATTTTTGGACAGGAGGTACTTTATACCATATACCTTCATGTCCCAAAAGCACAGAATTTTTCTCATAATTTAAGTGGCCAAAACAGTCCCTTAAAGTTTCTAGGCAGTAGCATTTTCGAAATTTACAGCTTTGACCTCCTTTACTAAAATCAGTCCCCACAAAAATCTACAACACCTTTTCCAGTAATTCCACTTGGATTAGTTAGGTAACTCATAGATCTAACTCTAGGACTTGACCACATTCAAAAATTCAAAATATAATAAGAGATATAGTCAATTGAATTTCATGTTACGTTTTTCACCAAAATCTGATTTTCAACTCTTTGTGATTTCTAAGAAACTTTCATGTTTTCACATACTAACCAACATAACTCATCATAAAACTTACTAATACTTCATATACCCATGATTTTCATTATTCTAATGCTTTTATTATGACTTTCATCATAAACCACGTAAACTGTTCATTTTAGTTGAAGAAATATTTGAGGTTTAAGAAATGGGTTTTTGTCTTTGGGTCAATACAAAATTCGATTTCACGCTCTAGGGTAGGCTAGGAAATCTTCAAGAATACGTCAAGAAATTTATTAATGATAGAAATATCATTCAAAGCTGCTACTCTTATCCAAGACTTGGATAAGACGTTACATTGATACCAACTGTGACTTCTATCCCTTAACCTAGATAGCCCTCACAATGATACCTATAAACTTGCCATCTTCATTCACGATGTATGTCGCCTCTGAGAAAGTCCGGCTTGGTGCATTCCACACAAGGAAGTCAACAACGAAAGGATCGGGGCTCTTTACTTATGGCTTGATATAACAAATGATTAACTTTAGGGTTTGGTTACTTTGAATTCAGTATAATGAGTTGGTTAGGAATATGAAAGCTAACAACCTTACAAAAAGAATAATAAGTAGTTAATCAATCGTTTTCAAAAAATTACCTCAAAGGCAAGAATTTTTAAAGATATAAGATCGTGAAAGTGTTTATTTGAAACAATAAGATTAATAAGCAAGTGGAGGTAACGAAGGTTTCTCCCAACGAAGTTTCAATAGATAAATCAAAGTCTAATTTTTTTTGAGTCAAATTTAAACATTGAACACAACTAGGTAGAATAAAAGAGTGGGTAGAACTTGTATTGAATAAAGTATAGACTTCATAATAATTAATTTACCCGTAATAACTTCGCCGTTCGGTTTCTCAAACAAACGCCTCGCTTAAATTACCGAAGTTTGACTTTACTATAGGTACATTCCACCCTTAAGTGCTTCTTCACATTCTCGATCCATGATTTGAATCATTATTCTCGATCCATATCGAATTCGGGTTGACCGCTATGCACGTGTGGTAATTCAATTCGATGTTGGGTTCTCCCAATTCTTTGTCCAAAAGCAAAGTCCATTTCATCTATTTTGGCTTTATTGGATCGGACGTCTTTTTCTACACTATCAACGCGTTGTGCAGACTTTTACCCACGCATCGCCTATTCTCCTTCGTTCGGTTGTTTTTCTTTCACGGTGATCTTTGATTTTTAAATTCTCGATTCCAACTTTAATATCTTTTACACCCCGCCAAAGCGTGATTTTGTTCGAGCATCACATATCGGGTAACCCAATTTTGAATTGTTGTATCCCTTTGTTCCCACCAATCGCTTTTCGATTCTTCAACCTGTTCTTCTAGCTCACGAACACGATTTTGTAATTCTAAGTTTTGATCATAAATTTCTTCTAACCAATTCTCCTCAGGTTCCTCTTCTTCCTCTTCTTCCTCTTCTTCCTCACTTTCATTTGCTACCTCTGCGAAACTAGCTCGGGTGCAACAATTAGTTCTTCATTTACTACGTGGATATCTCTAATTTGTTCTCGTCTCGATTAATCGCATTAACTCGATTAGTGATTAAAGGTGTCACAACTGGTCACATTCACTCCATTGTGAATATTTTCAAATTTGCCATTTCCAAACACCGCCACAACACTGAGGTTAATTAATATATCAAATATTATCCCTATACTCAACCGACCAATTAAATACCAAATAAACTTAGGTAGGTCATACTAGCGATGGAATTTCCGTCTCTCCCTCCTAGTTCTTATCTCACATCTTAGCCAGGGGATCATATCCCTAAGCTCGATACCAACCGTGACGCCTCTAAAATTAGGTATACGTCACCCATCTTGGGTCGCCACTTACATGGTACATAAATTCAAATACAACTTACTAACCTAACTCGCGTGGTACATAATACGACATAAACCGTGAGTTTGAATACAAATATTGTCTACTAGATATTATACAAACTCAAAAGGAGTCCTCATTACAACTATTATCACACTATTTCACACAGAATAGTGAGGACTACTAATGCTATCCTCCGGACCATTACTTGCGTTCCCGACTCGTCCAATTTATGTTCTCATTTTCAAGAGAACGGTGAAAGAAAAAAGGTGAGCTCAACTAGCCCAAGAAGAAATATTATGACTAAGATAATGCAGAATAAATTATCATTAGCCTTCAACAAAGATGTTAAACCGATAAAATACAATAGACAAACCGGTTTAATCTGCAATGAATAAGCAATCCATTAAAAGAGTCAAGTAGAGAATAAAGTCTACTATCTTTTAGGTTTTAAAAGGTTTTCATCAATTTTTATCACGGAGAGACTTAATAATAAACCACCACATCTAATCATCCATGTATCTGCGGCCAAGGATTTTCATCAAATTATCAATGGTCATGATTATACCGAATCACCCCTCGGTCATAATCATACCAAAACTATCCATCACCGCATTATGAGATCAATCGAGGACTTTTGTCACATCATTTATATCAAGTCGTGATTATACCGAATGATCCTCGGTCATAATCATACTAAGTTCATCTATGCACGTAGCCAAAAAGATAACATAATATAGCATGAGGATGATGACAATGACATAGTAATTCAATAAAACAAGTTCAAGAATTATTTAATCCATGAATTATTAACGTCCAAATTGTCGACGTAATCGACATCGTTTCAGTAGAGTAAAATTCAAGAATGATCGGAAGAATATTTCCATGAAAAAGATATTGGATGAAACGCAAATATCGAGGATATTCTACTAATTTCATGGAGTATGAAAGTCAAAAAGATTTAACCAATTGGGTATAATAAAGAATGGAATAACAAAAGAAATCACCACGATGCCAGTGCTGATGTATAACGGAGTTATTCCAACGTAATAATAATAATGGAACCGGTCGGTGAAATTCACACCCACAGGATGTTCCAACAGAATAATAAAGATGAAACTGGATCCGGTGTAAAACACACAGATAGGATATTCCAGCGAGAATGATAAAGATTTTAACCAGTCAGGTGTAAAACACATGCATGAGGATGTTCCAATGGAATAATAAAAAGCGAACTGAGTCAGGTGTAAAACACATGCATGGATGTTCCAATGTAATAATAAGAAGAATGTCACCAAATATAGGGTAAATCGCAGATATAGGTTATTCCAATGTAATAATAAGAATGGAATAACATAAGGATTTCACCAAGTATAGGGTGTCATGATATACAAGGTTATGTATAGGGTAGACGCCACTTTTATAAAGTTATTCCAATGTAATAATAATGAATGGAATAATGTAAGTTCTTCTTCGAAGAAAAGAATAACACTCCTTACCGTAGTAAAAGAACCGAATATAGAAGAAGTGAAGAAATAGTAATACTCTCTTCTTTCTATAATTTTCTCTATGCCTTCTCTCTATAATTTTCTCTCAGAGTTTCAATGAATTCGTAAGAAAATAATGAAGGAATGAGCTTCATTTATAGGAAAATGGAACGATAAGAATTAATCCATTGAACCATCCAGATTGATTTACTTTAATCGACTATTCATATTTAAAGAAAAATCTTTTAAATAAAATATAATATATTCTATTTATATAAAAACGTTTTTTACTATACAAACACTACGCAATACTACGCAACACTACGCATAATAAAATATAATATATTCTATTTTGTAATAACTTTAATAAAAGATTCTATTTTATATAAAAGATGTTTTCGTTTTATTACGTTAATAATACTGAATAAAACAAAACGTCATTATCGCTATAATAATTCATATTATTAATCGACAATAATGGAATCAAACCGAGTGACTTCTCACATAAAGATCAATAATCAATCGTATTGTACATTACGCAACCACACGACATCGACATCGTACTTTTTACTACCGGAGTAGTTCAACAAGATCAACCAGTAAAACTTCCACCGTTATTTCAATAAAATATTTTTGTCGCTTTTCTCAATCCGATAATAATTTCATTGTAGGGTCCACCAATGATTGTAGTTATTGCATTTAATATTCCCCGCTAAACATAATATTCTAAACCAATCGAATATAATATAACCACTTGCATACTTTTGCAAAATTTATAAATACTACCCACAACTATAATATTATCTCAAATTCACACCATAATATTAAAAATTATTTCGATAAAATTTAAATCTTTATTGATAAAATCCAGGGTCTCCATAAAAATATTTTTTTATAAAATATTTGTTTTATAAAATAACAAATATTGTTATAAAAAAAAGAAATAAAGAACTTCAGGCTACTACTATTAGATTTTTTACATGTTAGGAAGAGGTTGTCTTTGGTTTAGATTTCTTTTTTTTTTTTTTTTTTTAACGGTAGTAAGAAGCTTGTCCGGTCGAGCATTAAGTAATATTAAAATTCGTTTTATTTAAACAAACCGACAACACGTCGACAATGTGGGGTCCTCATATTAAAATAAAAGCTAAGTTCAAGTTATGCGAGAACTTGGTATATTATTTTTGATCTCAATCTCGCCTTCCAATAAGTTTATCAACATTCAAAAAACGGGGTGTTCAGACAAAGATCATAACAACCTATTACACATGACTTCTATATATATATATATATATATATATATATATATATATATATATATATATATATATATATATATATATTACTGATGGAATGAATATATGGTTTATAAGTTGCAAACGTGTTCAAATTAATGGATTTTTGAAAGTAAGATGTGGAATGATTTCTCCTAGTACATCATTATCAGCAACTAGCTACTTCTACTCTGTTCAAGAAGAGAATGGGCCAACTTGAAGGACCATTTTTTATTTATGGATACATTACTGCTGTATATGGGATGCCAAACTAGAATGTACAACCATTTACAGAGATCCGGTTTGCATTAAGTTTATTTTGGATAAATTGGTCAATTGACCAATGTAGAATCGACGACATGTGAATTTCATTTCATGTCAAGACTCTATGACCAATCAACCAACTTACTCAAAAATGAACTTCATGTTAACCACTCCCCATTTACAGGGTGTTTGATAAAAATTAAATGAATCTAAATTTGAATAAAAAAAATTGTGATAATTAATATGTCTAAAACATCTGAATGACAAAATTTTATTATTTTACCCCACTAAAAAAATTCATAGTTATTATAAATTTATTTAATATAATAGTTAATATTTTTTAATTTTTTAATTTTTTTTTACTTTATTTAGCTGTTCATTCAATCATGCAGCAAAAAAATCTGACTTAGCATTCAACTCAATCATCTGACACTTTTTTCCAAAATAAACGCACTTAATGACTGACCGATTCAGCCATTCAGATGTATCCAATCTTAAACAAACAGCCCCTCAATCTCTAAAATGTATGCTCAATTCAGTTTTGGTGTTTAACAAAATCTAACATTTACTAATCATCTTTACTTTACATGTTCATATATTATAAATTCATCAAATTAATTGACTTATTCTCTTCCCCAATTCACACAATCAATTCAACCATAAACTATATACTATATATGTTACTTCTTACTACATGCCACTACTGATTTCACATTCTAATTGGCTAAATATATATGATTCAAATACCACACCACACTACGCAAAAGATTAAATAGCTCTTGCTCAAACTATACAACCCAAGGTGTAAAGACTGAGTCGAACTTTGAGCAGCCCAGCGACATGCGAATATAAACATGACTATTACTTGAAGTTGGCAAGACCGGAGTTTTCAGGAGTGTTCTACCATGTTCCTCAAATCAGTCTAAAGGCAATGCTTCCTCCAGATTCCCTAATCAGATAAGACCCGTAACTTTGTCGATCAGGTTCTCTTTTTCTCTTCCTTGACTTATTGGTCCCCATCCCCCACATCAAATAGTTGGTCATGAAATCCTCCTCCCCCCCACACCCCCCACCCCCACCCCCACAAATGTCAAATAGTTGCTCATGAAGTTTTAAACTGAATTAAGTGATTAATTTTAAGATATCTTCAAAAAGAAAAAAAATTAGCACCAACAATTGCACCATTGTCTTGCATATACTAACATCAAGTTGTTAATAATATACTGACCAGCTTAGTGGGAGGCATACAACACCAAAAGTTTAATGATATACTTCTTTGGCAGGACAAAGTTCCCTTGAACTAGCATACACATCATGCTGTATCCTCTCATAATAATCAAATCCTTACACTTCCAGGTCCAGTTTCAAGACTTAATGGTTCATTTAAAATTTCCAACATCCGGTTTTAATTAGTCCTACCTCATAAGTATCAAATATCAACAAAACCCAAAGAATGCATTGTGTCACTATAATTGTTGTTTCAAATAAGATAGTTTACATCTCCACGAGTAAATCAAGAAACTGAAGATTAAACAGTCAATCGGTATAATGATATCCTTTCAGGCCCCAATCTAGTTGAATCATGAAAACACGAGTCAGAATTAAACAATAACACCTTTTGCTAACTTCAAAATCTATATTGATGTTCACATTGAACACTCTCAAAGTTATCATCAGTGAATTCTCAATATTGATAGAAAATCCGAACAAAGAAACGAAGTTTTCTCATCATAATAAGTCACCAACCGGGAAAGAAAGTTCAATCATGCCTTCTTGGTAGTGGAAGCAGATTCCCTTTGGCTCTTTTCTGCTAGTGAAAACTTCTTCACTTTCTGTAGAGAAAAGAGAGAAGGTACAACTTTGACAAGCAAGTAAATATTTAAATACCCAAATGTATTTTATAAGAAAAACAAGCACAACTCTATAGATTATTAGCACTACAACACAACTTCTAATAAGACGCTCAAAAATCCAATAGGAGGGGAAATGCTAAAGATGAAGCATCTTTTAACTCAGTTACATCTAATTTTCGGTTCGAAATCATCAATATAGTCTATATATGTACACAATTAACAAATCACAAGAGAATTTCACTGGCAATTTTAATATCTCGAGAAAGCCACCAAATTCATTTGAATAGAATTCAAATCAACAACACGGTGGAACAATCATAACCACATTTAGTTTAAGCAGAAAAAGAAGACATCAAGTAATACGTAAATGTCGATATATATTGTGTACCCTTTCGAGAACGCATGCTCGTAAGGAGTTCAAGAGATGGGTGCACTTGTCCAGATCATAAGGCGACTCCGCCACGCAATTGAGCAGATCTAGCGCCTCTTGTGCGCAAACCGGTTCAGCTGCGTTCGATTTCACCATTGTTTTCTCCAAGCTTTACCTTGGGGTCAGGGTTTTGGAAATGAAGCGAATATTGGGACTATTTCATCTTCGTTGTGGACTGTTTGGATATTCTGGAAACTTCGGGTCTTTCTTCAAGCAGGAGGAGTTCGCGAAACAAAATATCAATTTTTAATAGGGTTCTTTACATAAGTATACAAAAAGAAAGTAATTACAAAAAAAATACATCAATCAAATAATTATAAAAAAAAATATAATTAAGACCCAATATTACAAAAATAGTACAATCCACATTAATAAGAAAACCTAAAATCAGGACAAATAACTGCCATAATTAATAATTCAAATTCAAATATTTGGATCTAACAACAAAAATAAATTCAAATTCAAATTTAAATATTCAAATTCAAATCTTCATCTCCCTCACATACACTTTGAAATAATAGTCCGCCGCTACACCTCACATACTCCGCCGCTACACCGCCGCGAATCTCCGTTGTCCAAAACGACAATAAGAATAAGAAGAAGATTCGTCTTACAAAAAATTTAAAAATAAATAGATGTAACTTTTAATGTTTTGAATTTTTTTTATAACTATTTTGTTACTCATAGATAATAAAATGGTTACCTTTGTATGAATGGTTGGCTACCAACTGCATCACATTCAAACGAAATTGGTAATGTAATAAAATTGAATTGGTTACCTTGGTTTGAAGATTCGGCTACCAACTGCCCTATGAAAAAACTGCAGGTGTGAATGTAAATTGGTTACCTTGGTATAAAAGTTTTGTTACCTTAGTATCAAGGTTTGCTTACTTTGATCTGAAGGTTTGATTACCAACTATACTAAGAAAAAATAAAAAGTGTAGAGGTTGACGGTTTCTTTAATACGACAGTTTGATTACCTTGGTATGAAAGTTCGGTTACCATCGTCCAGTATTTGAAGGAATACATTGAACACGTCTCATCAAACAAAATACGTTCATTCCCACCACCTCCTCAATCCACTTTTTTGTGCTCCACCGCCAAATTAGACCCATCTTCCACCCATGCCTTCAAAAATTTGATGAAAAACTAAAACCGCAACGAGAGGCCTAAATGTTGTCCCATTATTAGACTTCTTCTCGCCAGTAGAGTCCGGAAATTTCGACCTTGCGCTTCTTTCTTCTCCTCTCTTGTTCAATCTGGCTCGCTAAATGTTATCAGTCGCTACCAATCACCTCCGTGTCCGAGTGGTGGTGATTTTTTTTTCCAATCTGTGATGTCCGTTACTATATTTTGCATTTGGACCAAACGTACTCACAAACTATTCACAATCTACCTTGATAAATATATACTACTTGCTATAGGAAAATAAACATAAATAATTCCTTCAAAAAGCATTAAAAATGGGGACTATCCTCAATTCATCAGGTAATAAACATGATTAATCGCAGCTTTTAAAAATGTAAAAGAGACTAAAATATATATATATATATATATATATATATATATATATAATACGTTGAATGAAAAAGAAGGGTAATAATTAATTGCAGTTGTTATAGACGAGGAGAGAGAGAAGAAGCTATGTGTATTATTAATCCTTAAATTAAGAAATTCTAATTGAATACTAATTCCCTAAATTAAGGAATCCTAATTCCACTAGTATTGTAAATAAATATGGAAGTGTATTAGTTGTGTAAAGATTTTATGAGTGCACTATTATTGTAATTATTTTTAAAAATATAATAGAATATATAATTTACCCTTTTTAATATACAAATATACAGTCAAATTTGCATCAAATCTCAACATTTAACTTGGACCTAGTAATATTTACTTACTTTGGGGATATTTGATGCTAGAATTTGAGATGGCCCATTACTAAGTGCAGCTGGATTGGACAATTGGGCCTCCTATAGCTTCTGAACAAGTCCAACATTAATGAAAACTCTGTCTTCAATTGTAGATTTGGGCCATTTACCCACTAGTTATCATTCACACACAAACAAAGCATTACTAGACCAGAGTCAGGTTTTATTACCAGTAGTTTAGTAGTGGCTCCACTTCATCAGTTTCGATGCAAGTCCACCACGACTTCAAAAAAAAAAATGCAGGGCTGCCTGCCAGCTTTTTATTTGATCTATTTAATAGTAGTATATCTTTTGGGCCGAATCTCGAAACTCTGATGGAGGAGACTTGTGCCCACATTTATCAGGGACGATAATTGGATACCAATACATAAAATAAAAAAATTAATATTAAATAAAAATAATTTTGTGTTACAAATAGATCCACATATTTAACACGAAATTGATTGTTGGAGTTGTTGCGGAAAGAAAATCATGACAAGAGAAAAGAAAAGATGTGTGAAGCTATGAATTAATTTTGTGGTGCATTTTACATGATGATGAGATTATTTATGTATGGAGGGTGTAGCTGCTCTCTTTATATCATTATGTCATGCGTATTCGTATAGACTAGTTAAATGCAAATCTAAAATAAATAGACCATTCTGGTGTGTGAGATATCTAACACCAAAAGAAGATCTCCCTACATTCTGCCCCATCACTTTCCAGTCCGTAGGTGAGACTGACCCAGCCTCCTCCTCCTGCCCCTACTGTGACGCCCCCAAAATAGGTATACATCATCCATTTTGAGTTGACAATCGTAGATAGATGTAAATAACTACAACTTTATTATTACAACAAGAAAGCATGAGTTTGAATACAAATATTATCTTACAGACAATATCTATACTCAAATAAATCCTCATCACATTTATTGATACATTATTTTATAAAATAATAGTGAGGACTACTAAACAATTCTTTCTAAAACCTTCATTCCATACCCTCGACTTCGTCTCATTTATATTCTCGCCTCCGAGAAGAAAAATGGAACAAAAAGGAAAAGGTGAGAAATTTCAAATAGCCAAAGAAAGAATATTATGAATAAGATAATATACAACAAATTATCGTTAGTCTTCAACAGAGAGAAAATCTAATAGATCACAATAGACAACAAATTTTAAATCAATATTCGCAATGAATAATAATTCATTAGAAGAGTTAAGTAGAGAATCAAACTACTATCTTCTATGTATGAATTTAAAAGTTCATCGCTCATCTTTTATCCTCGTAACATCAATCAATATATATCCGGAATCAAATATTCATCTTTTGACACTACAGCCAAAGATATTCATCGATTGGTCGTGTTCATCTAAACACTGCTCATCTTTTGACTACTACCAAAGATATTCTTCAGAAATCATTCATCTGCACTCTGAGCCAAAGATATTCAATAATATCATCATTTAAGACCGAGGATGATGAAAATATTTTTAAAGCGAATCCAAGTGAAACAAAATGACAAGGATTAAGGATTAAGGATTCAGATTTTTGTTTTATCCATGTTCAAAAAAATACCTCAAAATAATCATAGTGGTGTAAAATTCAAGAATGATCAAAACATGGATACAATCAAAGTTTAGTATCCGAATAGATATTTTGGACAAAAAGAAGAAATTTTATTTTTAATTGAATAGTAGTGCAGTATCGTGAATAGTAACTCAGATACTTAGGAAGATAGAAATTTCCCAAAAAACATCTTCACGCTTTATATTAATAAGACTCGTGAATAAGTAACTCGTAAATAAGAACTCATGAATAGTAACTCGTGAATAAGAATCGTGAATAAGTAACCCCAACATGAAAAAGTTCCAAATTTGATAAAAGTTCCAACTAATATTTCAAAGATAATGATATCAAGAAATAATATCATTTGAGAAGAAAATAACATCCCTTACCTCGAAAGATTAAGATTTTAATTTGGAATACTTGAAGTATAGTCTTTGAAGGGAACTTGCAACCGTCTAACAATACTCAAAGTATACTCACAAGAATATGCTCAATATATCGAGAGAGAAAGAGAGAAACTTGGGTTTACGGTGTGTTTTTCAATTGAAACCCAAGCACCCTATTTATAGGAAAACGCTTTAACACCAAAAGCAGAAAATTGAATATAATATTAATATATTTTTCACATTTTCTTTAGCCCACCTTAGACAACTGATCTCAGCCCATTTGAATCACATGTGAGGCCAACTTAGTTGTAAAAAACGTTTTTTCTCAAAATAATTAACTAAAACTCCCAAAAATTAATTATTTGAACTTGAACTTCAATAATTTATAATAAATAGCCCTTTTATCAGAAAATTCAAATCTCATGAGTTTTTATAGAAAATTCAATTCTCTACAACTTTGCAGAAGAAAATTTTTCCGAATTCCAAACAGAAATTGACCGAAATTCACAAACAGGCGATTTTTTGTGTTATAATCAAATTTCTATTAATAATTATGTCCACCAACACACAAAACATGTGTTAAACATTTAATGCCACAAAATACTCTTCCTCCTCATATACTCATATATCCCACATTCATTGTAAAAATATCATCGTTAATATATTATTAAAATAATATATTTAAATGAATTATTTTATCGTAAAAAGATAAAATATTAATTTTCAACAATTGTCACATTAAAATTTTCTCCATCTATATCCTCATAAAATCAATATTTTCCTCATCATATAAATCAATAATTAATTATTCATAAATAATATTATAGAATCACATTATTGACAACGCATACGGTTCAAGGATAGGGGCTTTCCAATAAGGATCTCTCCTTACTTGGCGCCGCAATTAGATGACCAAACCTCTCCTTAGATGTAACTTTCTAGACATTGTCAATAATGTTATCTTATAATATTATTCAGATAATATGAATTATTGCTCGATAATGAAAAAAATATTGTAATGACAATTATTGAAACAACAAAGAATATAAAATATCAACGTAGCAATTATTGAATCAATAAAATAAAATATCGAGCAAGAATTATCGTAACCATTATTGAGTAAGTGCCTTCAATAATTGGGGCAATACCGAGTGTCTTCTTGTGCAACAACGCCAGACATCGTGTTTTTAACCACCGGGTATTCCAACAGTGTTAACTCTGTAATAACCACGCCGTTATTTTTAAACAACTTATATTTGTCGTTTTCTTCATCCAATCGCTTCACGTTATGGGGCTATTACATGTCGCTACTTGTCGCATTTAATATTCCCGACAAGCACGAATATTCTAAACAAACAATGAATATTTTATAACCACTGCTTATTTTGAAATATTTATGATTTTACCCCTAACTATCCACATTAATCAAATCAACCCTTACTATTTCAAAATAATAAATAGAGAAAATTAAATTTTATTAATAATAAGTTGGGGTCTTACAACCTCCCTCCTTATGAAATTTTCGCCCTCGAAATTGACGACGATACAGTGTGTTTGAAAATGTGAGGATACCTCGCTTTCATTTTCGTTTCCAATTCCTGTGTCATTTCTCTATAGCATGATTCCTCCACAAAACTTTAACTTGTGGTATGACCTTTCTTGGCGTAGGACATGCTCCTTCCTATCCAAGATCTTGGCGGGTACCTCCTCATACGTTAAGTCTTTTGGCTATCTCGTCCGGGTTCTAACTCTATAACGTGGTTCGGGTCTTTCACATATTTACTGGAATGAGATATGTGAAACACATTATGAACACGAGACATACTTTGAGGTAACGCGAGTCTATAGGCTACATTTCCTACTCGGTCAAGAATTTGAAATGGACCAATAAATCGTGGATTGAGCTTTCCTCTCTTCCCAAATCTTGTAACTCCCTTCCATGGAAAGCAACTCGCAACAATACATGATCCCCTACACTAAATTCCACGTCCTTTCGATGAAGATCCGCGATAACTCTTTTGTCGATCTTGTGCCGTTTGTATACGTTGTCGAATTATTTGGATCTTTTCGTGAGTCATACGTATCAACTCTCGTCCCAACAAAGTGTTGCTTCACCCACCTCGTCCCAACATACCGGAGAAGCGACACTTTCGCCCATATAATGCTTCAAATGGAGCCACACCTATACTTGCTCGATAGCTGTTGTTGTAGGAGAATTCCACCAATGGTAAATACTTATCCCAACCGCCTTGAAGTCTCAGGACACGAGTCTTAATAAATCTTCAAGAGTTTGAATAGTCCTTCGATTGTCCGTCTGCTTTGAGGATGGTATGCCAATCAATCAAATCCGCGCCCATAGCTTTTTGCAAGCTAACCCAAAATCTTGAAGTGAATCTTGGGTCACGATCCGAAACTATGGATACAGCATGCCATGCAACCTCACAATCTCATTCACGCACATACTAAAGCAAGACGCTCAAGTGAATAAGTCTCCGTGATCGGCAAGAAATGAAAGCAGACTTGGTTAATCTATCAACAATAACCCAAATAGCATTGATGCCCGAGAAACCGTAGGAAGACCCGTAACTTAAATCCATGGTAATGTGTTCCCACTTCCATTTCGAGAATCTCAAGTGGTTGCAACGGACCCTTAGGTACCAGATGCTCCGCCTTTACACGTTGACAAGTTAAACACATTGAGATAAACTTTGCAATCTCTCTCTTCATATTGTTCCACCAAAATGTATGTCAAGATCACGATACATTTTAGTACTTCGAGGATGGATCGCAAATGGTGTATTGTGTGCCTCCATCATAATCTTGTACTTCAAATCGAGTCGTTAGGAACATAAAGTCTAGAGTGGACTCAAGTATTCCTTCTTCATCAATTCTCGCCCTAATAGCTCCTTCTTGTACTTTCCTCTTCATACGCATCGCCTCCGGATTGCGGTGGCTCGAAGTAACCTTAACTTTTTCTATTAAAGTTGGCTCTGTCGTATACTTGACATCATCGCACTCATTCCGCATATGATCTTCTACTCAATGCGCCGCCTACCACGTTCGCTTTACCGGGATGGTATTGAATAGTGTGGTTGTAGTCTTTAATAGCTCGAGCCAACGTCACATTGCAAGATGTTGAGTCTTTTTGAGTGAAGAAATATTTAAGGCTTTTATGGTGCGAATATATCTCCACTTTCTCCCCATATAGATAGTGCCTCCATATCTTTAGCAATAAACGATTGCGCTAACTCTAGATCATGAGTAGGATAATTCCTCTCATACTCTTTAAGTTGTCACGAGGCATAAAGCTATGACTTTCCACGTTGCATGAGAACACATCCTAACCCTTTGCTCAAGCATCATCAGAGATAACAAATCCATCCGAACCAGATGGTATTGTTAGAACAGTCTTAGAAATAAGTCTCCTCTTAAGCTCTTGGAAACTCTTCTCGCATTCTTCGCTCCAAACGAATTTTGTATCCTTACGAGTTAAATTTGGGTTAATGGAGTAGCGATTCGAGAAAACCCTTCCACGAATCTCCGATAATAACCAACTAAGCCCAAAAACTACGACTTCATACCACCGACTTGGTTTGCTCCCAACTTTTATTGCTTCAATCTTCACGGATCAACAGATACTCCATGTTTTCGACACCATCGCGTGCCAAGGAATGCTACTTCCTCAAGCCGTAACTCGCATTTCTTCAATTTGGCATATAGTTTGTTTTCACGAAGCCTTTGGAGTACCAAATTTTCAAATGGTGCTCATGATCTTCACGACTTTTGGAATATATGAGGATGTCATCAATAAAACAACAACGAATCGATCCAAATATTCCTTGAATACTCGGTTCATCATATCCATGAAAGTCAGCAGGAGCATTAGTCAATCCGAAAGACATGACTAATAATTCATAATGCCCGCATCAGAGTTTTAAAGGCGATCTTTGGAATATCCTCGATTCTAATCTTCATTGATGATATCCGTAACGTAAGATCGATTTTGAAAAGAATTGTGCCCCTCAGAATTGGTCAAACAAGTCATCAATACGAGGTAGAGGATACCTATTCTTGATGGTGACATGGTTCAATTTCGATAGTCAATATTAAAGTCGCATACTCCCGCCTTTTCTTCTTTACGAATAAAACAGAGCACCCCAAGGAGATGTACTAGACGAATGAAACCGATGTCCAACAATTCCCGTAGTTGGACCTTTAACTCCCCTGAAGTTCAATAGAGCCATTCGATATGGGGTTTTAGAAATGGGCTTTGTATCAGTTCAAGATCAATAAAGAATTCAACTTCACGTTTCGGGGTAGGCCAGGAAGTTCTTCAGAAATACGTCGGGAAAGTCAATAACAACAGAATATTATTCAAATTTGACGTGTCTTTATTCAAATCCATAACATGGGCTAAGAAAGCTTGACATCCGCTTTTTCAATAAACGAATAGCTTTATGATTAGATATGACAATGATTGATTTTAATGGTTTAGTTGCTTGAATTCGCATAACAAAGGTTGGTTAGGAATATGAAAACTAACAACCTTATTTAAAACAATCAATTTTGGCATGATGAGTAGTTAACCAATCAATCCCTAAAATCACATCAAAAGCAAGTATCTTTAAAGAGATAAGGTCAACGTGTAAGGTAATGGTGCCAACTTGAATCAAACAAGATTTATAAATGGTGGATGTGATGAAAGTTTCTCCTAACGGAGTTTCCACAGATAGGTCAAAGTCTAATTTCTCCTGAGTCAAGTTTAAACGTTGAGCACAAGTAGGAGAGATAAATGAATGGGTAAAGACCCAGATCAAGTAAGGTATAAACTTCGCAAGAATTTATAAATAGCTTACCCGTGATCACCTCGTTTGGGTTCCTCGCATTATGCCCGATCACAACAAACGCTTCTTCCGGAATCGTTGAATTTGACTTTTCGGGATGGTCTTTTGAGTCACCGAATCCCCATTGAACTAGGTTTAAATCACCGTATAATCTCGAGCGATATGTCCTTCCTTTCTACAATATATAGATACCTTGAAATGTTGTGTCAGGCGATTTTTGGTGATATGTCCCTCTTTTCCACATTTGTAATATACGACCGGTGGTCGTTCTCCTCCCTTAGAACCGATTCTTCACGCAAGACCGTCGTCTTCACATGGTCATTATTAAATCTCCTCTTTTAAAATCTCCTCCCGACACGCTTCTTCTATTTTCACGGCCATGATTACCACCAGAGTGGTTACCATTTTTGTCCGTCTATTTCTTTCTCCATTTGGTTATCATTATTTTGTTGATCGCTATCTCCGTACGATCCTCGTTATGGTCCTCGGTTGACCGTACTCGTTATCTCGCCTAATAATTGAGCCCTATTTACAACATCCGAATAGAGAGAAAGTTTATGAGAAATGAGATCTCGACGTATCGGGTTTCAAACCTCTAAGAAACATCCGCGTCATCGTTCCTCATTCTCCACCAAATGAGGTGTAAACTCGGATAACTCGCAAACTTTGCCTCGTCTTCGAGACACCGCCATATTGTTGTTTTGCTCTAATCGATGAACTCCCACTTCCTTATACGATTTAACACTTTCGGAAAGTATTTGTCATTAAATAGTTCTCAAACGTCTCCCAAGACATCTTTGAGTCATGCGGGTTGGATGGGTACGCTTCATGCACTCCCACCGAAGAGTCCGCCGCCACGAAACATAAAGGTGGCGAATGGAACCTTCTTTCTCCGTGCATCCCAAGACATCGAATATCTTGGTAATTTGCTTGACCCATGTTTCCGCCACGATCGGATCCGCTTTCCTTAAATTCTGGTGGTCCCAACTCTTTGAATCGCCATTGTGACAACCCGTGAATTGCTATCATTTCCTCCTCGTATTTTGAACACGAGTCTCCTCGTCTCGATTTTTTATGAACCGCAAAAGCTTCTAAACATCCCTCGTTCATCATCTCGCCAGTGGTGTTGTTCACGGGAGGAACATTCACAAACTGTTGCACGTTCTCCTCGTTGGTGGAGTACAAAGCGCGTCTCACGATCTCATTTCCATTGTTAATATTCTCAATTGAAATTCTCAAATCATCATCATAAAACAAGGGTTAATTAAGGAAATCAATATATCACATAATATCCTTATATACTCGACTAAAAAATAAGCTTAGGTAGGACACACTAGCGAAGGATTTACTCGTCTCTCCCTCCTAGTTCTATTCCCCGATCTTCGCCAGAGATCATATCCTAAGCTCTTATACCAACTGTGACGCCCCAAAATAGGTATACATCACCCATTCCGAGTTGTCAATACATGGTATGTAAAACAACTACAACTTTATTATTACAACAAGAAACGCGTGAGTTTGAATACAAATATTATCTTCTGATAATATCTATACTCAAATAAATCCTCATCACATTTATTGATACATTATTTTATAAAATGGTGAGGACTACTAAACAATTCTTTCTAAAACCTTCATTCCATACCCAGGCTGCATCGCTATTTATATTCTCGCCTCCCGAAAAGAAAAATGGAACAAAAAGGAAAAGGGTGAGCTCAACTAGCCCAATAAAGAATATTATGACTAAGATAATATACAACAAATTATCGTTAGTCTTCAACAGGAAAAATCTAATAGAATACAATGAGACAACAAATTTTAAATCAATATTCGCAATGAAATAATAATTCATTAGAAGAGTTAAGTAGAGAATGCAAACTACTATCTTCTATGTATGAATTTAAAAGTTCATCGCTCATCTTTTATCCCCTGTAACATCAATCAATATATATCCGGAATCAAATATTCATCTTTGCACTACTGTGCCAAAGATATTCATCGATTGGTCATGTTCATCTAAACACTGCTCATCTTTGCACTACTACCAAAGATATTCTTCGAAATCATTCATCTTTGCACTACTGTGCCAAAGATATTCAATAATATCATAATTTAAGACCGAGGATGATGAAAAATATTTTTAAAGAAACGAATCCAGTGAAACAAAATGACAAGGATTAAGGATTAAGGATTCGTACTTTGTTTTATCCATGTTCAAAAATACCTCAAAAATAATCATAGTGGTGTAAAATTCAATAATGATCAAAACATAGATACAATCAAAGCTAGTATCCAGAATAGATATTTTGGACAAAAAGAAGAAATTTTATTTTTCTGATTGAATAGTCAGATATCGTGAATAAGGCCGTATACGTGAATAAGTAACTCACACCAAAAGATAGAAATTTCCCAAAAAACATCTTCACGCTTCTTTGAATAGTACTCGTGAATAAGAACTCGTGAATAAGAACTCATGAATAAGAACTCGTGAATAGTAACTCATGAATAAGTAACCCCGAGCATGAAAAAGTTTCAAATTTGATAAAAAGTTCCAACCAATATTTCAAAGATAATGATATTGAAGAAATAATATCATTTGAGAAGAAAATAACATCCCTTACCTCGAAAGATTAGACTTCTAAATTTGGAATAAGGGTATAAGTCTTTGAAAGGAACTTGCACCGCCTAACAATACTCAAAGTATACTCACAAGAATACGCTCAATATATCGAGAGAGAAATAGAGAGAAACTGGGTTTTGGTATGTTTTTCAATTCTAACCTAAAGACCCTATTTATAGGAAAATGTTTAGAACACCAAAGCAGTAAAATTGAATATAATATTAATATATTTTTCACATTTTCTTTAGCCCACCTTAGACAACTGATCTCAGCCCATTTGAATCACATGTGAGGCCAACTTAGTTGCAAAAACGTTTTTCTCAAAATAATTAACTAAAACTTTCAAAAATTAATTATTTCGGAACTTCGGAACTTCAATAATTTATAATAAATAGCCCTTTTATCAGAAAATTCAAATCTCGCGAGTTTTTATAGAAAATTCAATTCTCTACAACTTTGCAGAAGAAAGTTTTTCCGAATTCCAAACAGAAATTGACCGAAATCCACAAACGGGCGATTTTCTGTGCTATAATCAAATTTCTATTCAATAATTGTGTCCACCAACACACAAAACATGTGTTAAACATTTAATGCCACAAAAATACTCTTCCTCCTCATATACTCATATATCCCACATTCATTGTAAAAATATCATCGTTAATATATTATTAAAATAATATATTTAAATGAATTATTTTATCAGAAAAAGATAAAATATTAATTTTCAACAATTGTCACATTAAAAATTTTTTCCATCTATATCCTCATAAAATCAATATTTTCCTCATCATATAAATCAATAATTAATTATTCATAAATAATATTATAGAATCACATTATTGATGAAACCGCACGGTTCCAGGGATAGAGGGCTTTCCAATAAGGATCTCTCCTTACTTGGCGCAATTAGATGACATCAAACCTCTCCTTGATGTAACTTTCTAGACATTGTCAATAATGTTATCTTATAATATTATTCAGATAATATGAATTATTGTCTCGATAATGAAAAATACGGTGTAATGACAATTATGAAACAACAAAGATATAAAATGTCAACGTAGCAATTATTGAATCAATAAAATAAAATCTTTGAATAAAGTAATTACATGTAACCATTATTGAGTAGTGCCTTCAATAATTGGTGCAATACTGAGTGCTTCATCGTGCAACAACGCCAGACATCGTGTTTTAACCACCGGTATTCCAACGGTGTTGTTAATCTGATGAATAACCACGCCAGTTATTTTTAAACAACTTATATTTGTCGTTTTCTTCATCCAATCGCTTTCGTTATGGGGCCCCACATGGTTTCATAGGTCATACGAATATTCCCCGACAAGATTTAATATTCTCCTACACAACAATGAATATTTTATAACCACTTGCTTATTTTAAAATATTTATGATTTTACCCTAACTATCCACATTAATCAAATCAACCCTTACTATTTCAAAATAATAAATAGAGAAAATTAAATTTCATTAATAATAAGTTGGGGTCTTACACCCACCCCCCCCCCCCCCCTCCCCCTCCCTCCCTCTCCCTCTCCCTCTATATATATATATATATATATATTAAAAAAAAGTACGGATAAAATTCTAAATTTCTTCTCAATAGTCACAAAATTCATTAAGTAATGAATAATTTTATTTATTATACTAATAAATCTCACTAAATAACTAAATAATATAATTATCTTTTATTTTATATACTTGATCTCATCTTTTTAGAAACAAATAATTATAACTTTAGTCACCCTTTTAAAGTTAATTATCATTCACACAATTAAACTATGGATTGAATTTTTTTTTAACTTCAAATTGGTTGTAATCCTTATTTCTTTGTTTTCAACAAAATAATTCTTCTCTTTTTAAAAATAATCATCGTCCGCACAATTAAACTGCATATTAGAATTTTTTTTACATCAAATTAGGTGGAATGCTTCTTTCTCTATTTCAAACCAAATGGACGGCAAATCTCCATTATTAGTCTATACATTGAACTACCCAAAATTTACTGAAAGAGATAAAGATACTTTTACATAGTTTAACAAAGAAGTAACAAATTTATCACAACCATGGGTATACATGTGATGATTTTGTTAGAAGAGACATGTGATGTTATGCGAAAATTAATTAGTATCCCAAGGATATGAAATTTTCTTATAAATATCGCCTTTTTCCCACCACTTTGTTAGAAGGGAGAGAATGATTTTTGCTAATTTGATGTAAAAAAATCTCTACAATTCGCAGTTTAATTATGCGGACGATAATTACTTTTAAAAAGAAAATATTTTTGTATAATGACATAGTAGACGTCTGTCCGCAGAACTAAACTACGGGCTCCTCCATATTAAAGTGCGGATTAAGGTTCCATTACACCCTTTGATTCACGAATGAACACTAAGATCTGTTGTAAAGATAATGTTACGTTTACAACGTTAGTTATGGATTGATCATCATATATATATATATATATATATATATATATATAATTTAAGAAATGAAGTTATTTTACAAAACGGCGTAGTTTTGTATAAAATTTAAAATTAATTTTTTTATAAAATTCAAAAATAAAAACTTAACTCTAATGAATAAAACTACGTTGTTTCGTTAAGTAGTCTTGACCAACATTACATTAGATAACTTTTTATATATATATATATATATATATATATATATATATTTCGGTTCGTGCACAAACGAACATGAAATCGACGCTAACGCCCCAAAATAGGTATACATCACCCATTCTGAGTTGTCAATACATGATACGTAAATAATCGCAACTTTATTATTACAACAGTAAAACTGTGAGTTTGAATACAAATATTATCTTCTAAACAATATCTATACTCAAATAAATTTTCATCACATTTATTGATACATTATTTTACAAAAATGGTGAGGACTACTAAACAACTCTCTCTAGAACCTTCATTCCATACCCCGACTGCAGTACTTCGTTATATTCTCGTCTCTGAGATGAAAATGGAACAAAAAGAAAAGGGTGAGCTCAACTAGCCAAGAAGAAGAATATTATGACTAAGATAATATACAACAAATTATCGTTAGTCTTCAATAGGAAAAAATCTAATAGAATACAATAGACAACAAGTTTTAAATCAATATTCGCAATGAAATAATAATTCATTAGAAGAGTTAAGTAGAGAATGCAAACTACTATCTTCTATGTATGAATTTAAAAGTTCATCGCTCTATCTTTTATCCCCCGTAACATCAATCAATATATATCTCCGAATCAAATATTCATCTTTGCATCTCTGTGCCAAAGATATTCATTAGTTAGTAATGTTCATCTAAACACTGTTCATCTTTGCACTACTGGGCCAAAGATATTCATCGAAATCATTCATCTTTGCACTCTGCATCAAAGATATTCAATAATATCATCATTTAAGACCGAGGATGATGAAAAATATTTTTAAAGAACGAATCCAAAGTGAAACAAAACGACAAGGATTAAGGATTAAGGATTCAGTACTTTGTTTTTATCCATGTCCAAAAATACCTCAAAAATAATCATAGTGGTGTAAAATTTAGAAATGATCAAAACATGGATACAATCAAAGCTAGTATCCGAATAGATATTTTGGACTAAAAGGAAAATTTTCATTTTTCGATGAATAGTCTTAGTATTCGTGAATAAGATCAGATACGTGAATAAGGTCAGATACGTGAATAGTAACTCCAATTACACTAAAAGTTCCAAATTTGATTAAAAGTTCAGATCAATACTTGGCATAATGATATTAGAATAAATAATATCATTAAAAAAAAAATATCCCTTACCTCGGAAAGACAAGATTTAACCGGAATAATGGATATAAAGTTATAACTTGAACAACTTAACCAGATAAAGCAATACTCAAAGTATACTCAAAATACTCACAAGAATACGCTTGATAATATAGAGAGAAAACTTCAATTTCTGGTGTGATTTTCAATTCTAACCTAAGCACCATATTTATAGGAAAATGCTTAGAACACCAAAGTAGAAAATTTATTAAAATATTAATATTAATATTACAATTCCTACGCCCACTTCTAAGGATCAGAATTTAGCCACTTCTAACACATGTAAGACCCACAACAATGACAAAAAATATTTTTTGTCATTTTAAATATTTTATACTTCCAAAAATTAATTATTTTGGAACTCCAAAACTTCAATAATTCATAATAAATAGCCCTTTTATCAGAAAATTCAAATCTCGCGAGTTTTCCTAGGAAATTAAATTCTCTACAACTTTGCAGAAGAAAGTTTTTCCAAATTCCAAACAGAAATTGATCGAAATCCACAAACGGGCGATTTTACACGCTATAATCAAATTTCAGTTAAGAAATGGGGTCCACCGACACATAAAACATGCTTTAAATATTTTTGGTAACAAAAATATTCCTCCACATATACTCATATATCCCACATTTATTGTAAAAATATCACCATTATTATATTATTAAAAATATAATAATATATTTAAATGAATTATTTTATCGAAAAAGATAAAATTTTAATTTTCAACAATTGTCACATTAAAAAATTTCTCCATCTATATCCACATAAAATCAATATTTTCCTCATCATATAAATCAATAATTAATTATTCACGAATAATATTACGTAATCACCATATCGACAACCAGAGGTTCCTAAGAAAGAGGGCTTTCAATAAGAATTTCTCCTTCATTGGCGCCATGCAATTAGGTGACCAAACCTCTCTTAGATGTAACTTTCTAGATATTGCCAATAACGTTATCTAATAATATTATTAGGATAATATGAATTATGCTTCGATAATGAAAAATACCGTGTAATGACAATTATTAAAACAACAAAGAATATAAAATATCAACGCAAAGAATTATTAAATCAATAAAATAAAATATTGAATAAGTAATTCTTGTAACAATTATTGAGTAGTGCTTCTTCACGTAAGAATCAATAATTGGTGCAATACTGTGTGTCTTATTGTGTTTTAACCACCGAGTATTTTAACAAGATTAATCTTGAATAACTACGCCGCTATTTTTAAATAACTTATTCTTGTCGCTTTCTTCCTCCAATCGCTTTCCAGTTATGGGCTTACACATGGTCGCTGGCCGTGCGACGAATATTCTTCGACGAAGACGAATATTCTACGACCGCTTAATATTCCCAACAATAATGAATATTTTATAACCACTTGCTTATTTTGAAATATTTGCGTATTTTACCCATAACTATCCACATTAATCAAATCAACCCTTACTATTTCAAAATAATAAATAGAGAAAATTAAATTTCATTAATAATAAGTTGGGGTCTTACAACCTCCTCTCTTTATGAAATTTCGTCCTCGAAATTGACGTACGTACCTGGTGTTTCGAAAAGGTGAGGATTCCTCGCTTTCATTTCCGTTTCCAATTCCTAGGTCATTTCCTCTATAGCATGGTTCCTCCACAAAACCTTAACTTGTGGTATGACCTTCGCGCGTAGGACATGCTCCTTCCTATCCAAGATCTTGACAGGTACCTCTTCATACGTTAAGTCTCCGGCTATCTCGTCCGGTTCTAACTCTATAACGTGGTTCGGGTCTTTCACATATTTACGAAGTACAGATATGTAAAACACATTATGAACACGAGAATGGTGCTCATGATCTTCACGACTTTTGGATGTCATCAATAAAAAAAACAACGAACTGATCCAAATATTCCTTGAATACTCGGTTCATCATATCCATGAAAGCCGCAGGAGCATTAGTGTAAGACCCCAGCTTTTATAAATAAAGATGAATTTTCTATAAATATTATTTTTGAATATTATGGAATAAATTTGATATAATGTTATAGTTGTGGGTAATATTTATAAATTTTTCAAAGTAAGCAAGTTGTTATAAAATATTCGTTTGGGTGGGGAATATTCTTTTTGTTTGGGAATATTCAGACGATTTACTCAATCAAATGGTGGACCCCTGGCGGAAGTATTGTCGTAGTTAGAAAACGACAAAATTATCTTTCTATAAAAAATAATGGCGGAGAGGTGTTCCGTTAAAACCGTTGAACTACCCTAGTAGTAAAAGTACAAGAATATGGCGTGGTCAGCATAAGAAGACACCAGATTGATTATTGATGCTTACGTGAGAAGTCACTTAGCTATACTCAATTATTCTCACAAGAATTCACGATCATATCTCTTATAGTATTGATTCAATTATTGTCACAAAGATCATCTCGTATAATATGTTATATTATTGAGACGACAAGTTATAAATGATTAATAATTGTTGAAAGATTAAATATGTGTTGATTAAAATAAAATGATTTGTGGTAATATTTATTCAATCTTGATGTATATAAAGAGTCTCATTATGAGACGTTTGTGGTAAGTTTGATTATTTTATGGGGGGCCCATATGTCATCATCTAAGAGTCTCTTCGTCAATAATATTTACCTTTGTGAATAATAATTACCTTTGTGAATAGTAATTACCTTCGTCAATAGTATTTATATTTGTGAATAGTAATTACCTTTGTGAATAGTAATTACATTCGTCAATAGTAATTACCTTCGTCAATTGTAATTACCTTCGTCAATAGTAATTACCCCTTCGCAAATAGTAGTTGTCCCTTCAATATTACCAAGAGTTAACTGCCTCTTCGGTGTTCCAAGGGTTAATTATCCCTTCAAGAATAGTAGTTGTCTCTTCAATATTACCAAGAGTCATTTTGACCCTTCATCGCAAGACCAAGAGCCACCCTCGCTTTTTTTCTATAAATAGAAAGCTCATTCCTTCATTATTTCTTATTTAATTTATTGAAACTCTAGAGAGAAACTATAGAGAAAGAAGAAAAGTATTCACTACTTCACTTTTCCAATATTCAGGTTCTTCTAAGGTAAGGGATATTATTTGTTGTAACCGTAAGTGGGTGTTATTCTTTCTTATTCATGAAGAGAACTTCGTTATTCCATTCTTAATTATTCTATGGAATAACTCAGATATGCCAGATACCCTATACTTGGTGAAATCCTCGTTATTCCATTCTTTATTATTCGTTGGAATAACTCAGATCACGCCAGATACCCTATACATAATCAGATAACGTGGTTTACCCTATACATGGTGACATTCTTCTATTATTCTCGCATTGGAACATCCTCATGCATGTGTTTTACAGGATTCGGTTTAAAATCTTTATCATTCTCGCTGAATATCCTATCGCGTGTGTTTTACACCGGATCCGGTTCCATCTTTATTATTCTGTTGGAACATCCCGCTTGTGTGAATTTCACCCGACTCGGTTCCGTTATTATTATTACATTTGAATAACCTCGCCTCATGCGATCTATCGCATTTATGGTGATTTCTTTTGTTATTTCATTCTTTATTATACCCAAATTAGTTAAAACTTTGACTTCTATACTCCATGAAATTAGTAGAATATTCTTGATATTTCAAGCGCTTCATCCAAAGATCTTTCATGGAAATATTCTTCTTCGATCATTCTTGAATTTTACTCTACAAAGCAAGATCATGTCGACAATTTGGACGTTATTAGTTCCCTGAATAAATTAATTCGTGAACTTGTTTTATTGAATTATTATGTCATTGTCATCATCCTCATGTTATATTATGTTATCTTTGGCTTACGTGCATAGATGAATTTAGTATGATTATGACCGAGGATCATTTAAGATAATCATGGCTTGTTATAAATGATGTGATAAAAGTCCTCATTGGCACTGTAATGCGTTGATGGATAGTTTTTGGTATGATTATGACCGAGGGTGATTCGGTATAGTCATGACCATTGATAATTTGATGAAAATTTCGGACCGTGGTACGTGGATGATTAGATATTGTGGTTTATTCATTAAACCGAGTCTTAGTGATAAAAATTTATGAAAACCTTTTAAAACCTAAAAGATAGTAGACTTTATTTTCTACTTCGACTCTTTTAACGGATTGCAGATATTCACTGCAGATTAAACTGGTTGTCTATTGTATTTTATCGTTTAACATTGTTGAAGACTATTGATAATTTATTCGCATTATCTTAGTTATAATATTTCTTCATTGGGCTAGTTGAGCTCACCCTTTCTTTCACCGTTCTCTTGTGAAATGAGAATATATTTGGGGACGCAGTAGGGAACGGAATAATGGTCCAATGGATAAGATAAGTAGTCCTCACTATTCGTGAAATAGTGTGATAATAATTGTAATGAGGACTCCTTTTGAGTTTGTATAATATCTAGTAGACAATATTTGTATTCAAACTCACGCTTATGTCGTATTGTATTACACCTACGATTATATTAGTAAGTTGTATTTAAATTACGCACCATATAAGTGGCGACCCAAGATGGGTGACGATACCTAATTTTGGGGGCATCACAATTAGTCGATCTAAAGATATGACTAAGAATTCATAATGCCCGCATCGAAGTTAAAAAGGCGTCTTTGGAATATCCTCATTCTAATCTTCATTTGATGATATCCGTAACTAAGATCGATCTTTGAAAAAATTGTGCCCCTGCGAATCGGGTCAAACAGTCATCAATACGAGGTAGAGGATACCTATTCTTGATGGTGACATGGTTCAATTCCCGATAGTCAATACAAAGTCGCATACTCCCCGCCTTTTCTTTTTTACGAATAAAACAGAGCACCCCAAGGAGATGTACTAGACGAATGAAACCGATGTCCAACAATTCCTCAGTAGTTGGACCTTTAACTCCTGAAGTTCAATAGAGCCATTCGATATGGGGTTTTAGAAATGGGCTTTGTATCGTGTTCAAGATCAATAAATAATTCAACTTCACGTTCGGGGTGACCGGAAGTTCTTTAGAAATACGTCGGGAAAGTCAATAACAACGGGAATATTATTCAAATTTGACGTGTCTTTATTCAAATCCATAACATGGGCTAAGAAAGCTTGACATCCGTTTTTCAATAAACGAATAGCTTTATGATTAGATATAACAAGAATTGATTTTAATGGTTTAGTTGCTTGAATTGCACAACGGGTTGTTTAGGAATATGAAAGCTAACAACCTTTACGAAAACAATCAATTTTGGCATGATGTGTAGTTAACAATCAATCCCTAAAATCACATTAAAAGCAAGTATCTTTAAAGAGATAAGGTCAACAGTAAGGTGATGGTGCCAACTTGAATCAAACAAGATTTATAAACAAGTTGATGTGATGAAAGTTTCTCCTAATGAGTTTCCAGAGATAGTCAAAGTCTAATTTCTCCGAGTCAAGTTTAAACGTTGAGCACAAGCAAGAAGAGATAAATGAATGAGTAAAGACCCAGATCAAGTAAGGTATAAACTTCGCAAGAATTTATAAATAGCTTACCCGTGATCACCTCGTTTGGGTTCCTAGCATTTTGACCGGTCACAACAAACGCTCTTCCGGAACCGATTGACTTTGACTTTTCAGGGACAGTCTTTTGTGTCACCGTCCCTCATTGAACTAGGTTTCGCTACATGAAGACAATCTCGAAGCGATATGTCCTTCCTTTCCACAATTATAGCATACCTTGAACTGTTGTGGACAGTTTGGATCGATATGTCCCTCTTCCCGTGATTTATAAGATGATGGGTGGACGTTTCTCCTCCCTTAGAACCCGGCCAAGGTCCCCAAGACCGCTTTATCGTCTTCACATGGTCGTTGTTAAATCTCCTTTTAAAATCTCCTCCGACTCGCTTTTCTATTTTCGTGGCTATGATTACCACCGTAGTGGTTACCATTTTGTCAAAGTTTTTTCTTTCTCCATTGTTTATCATTGTTTTGTTGACTACCATCTCCTAGATGATCCTCGGTTGTGGTCCTCAAGAGACTGCATCTCGTTATCTCGCCTAATAATTGAGCCCTATTTACAACATCTCGAATAAAGAGAAAATTTATGAGAAATGAGATACCGACGTACGCCGGGTTTCAAACCTCTAAGAAACATCTCTGTCATACGTTCCTCATTCTCCACCAAATGAGGTGGAAACTGGATAACTCTCGCAAACTTTGCCTCGTCATCGAGACACCGCGTCATGTTGTTCTCGCTCCGTCTAATAAACTCCACTTCCTTCATACGACGAACACTTTCAGAAAGTATTTGTCATTAAATAGTTCTCAAACGTCTCCCAAGACATGCTAAGTCTTAATTTGGATGGGTACGCCTACACGACTCCCACCAGATGAGTCCGCCTCGCCACGGAACATAAAGGTGGCGAATGGAACCTTCGTTCCTCCGTGCATCCCAAGACATCGAATATCTTGGTAATTTGCTTGACCCATGTTTCCGCCCACGATCGGATCTCGCTTTTCCTTAAATTTCGTGGTCCCAACTCTTTGAATCGCTTGTTTGTGACAACCCGTGAATCGCTATCATTTCTCCTCAGTATTTTGAACACGAGTCTCCTCGTCGATTTTGCATGAACCGCAAAAGCTTCTAAACATCCCCTCGCTCATCATCTCGCCTTTGGTGTTGTTCACGGGAGGAACATTGCCAACCTGTTGACGTTTCTCCTCGTTGGTGAGTCTGAGCGTCTCCACGGCCTCATTTTCATTGTTAATATTCTCACGACATTCTCAACATCGTGGACGCCCCAAAATAGGTATACACAACACCCATTCTCGAAG
Source organism: Panax quinquefolius (assembly GCA_020205615.1). Lineage (NCBI taxonomy): Eukaryota > Viridiplantae > Streptophyta > Magnoliopsida > Apiales > Araliaceae > Panax > Panax quinquefolius. The sequence goes on from CM035152.1 coordinate 2,292,521, forward strand.
TCGCCAAATACATGGTACGTAAACAACTACAACTTTATTATTACAACAAGAAATCGTGAGTTTGAATACAAATATTATCTTCAGACAATATCTATACTCAAATAAATCCTCATCACATTATTGATTCATTATTTTACAAAATGGTGAGGACTACTAAACAACTCTCTCTAGAATCTTCATTCCATAACCCCACTAAGTACTCATTTACATTCTCGCCTCTTGAGAAAAATGGAACAACAAGGAAAAGGGTGAGCTCAACTAGCCCAAGAAAGAATATTATGACTAAGATAATATACAACAAATTATCGTTAGTCTTCAACAGGAAAAATCGATAGAATACAATGTACAACAAGTTTCAGATCAATATTCGCAGTGAAATAATAATTCATAGAAGAGTTACGTAGAGAATGAAATCTACTATAATCTATGAATTTAACGATCCATCATCAATATTTTATCCTCGTAACATCAATCAATATGCATCCTGGAATCAAATATTCATCTTTGCACTACTGAGCCAAAGATATTCATCGATTGGTCATGTTCATTTAAAACACTGCTCATCTTTGCACTCTGTGCCAAAGATATTAATCAATCGGTCATGTTCATCTCAACACTGCTCATCTTTTGCACTACTACAGCCAAAGATATTCTTCAGAAATCATTCATCTCTTGCACTACAGCCAAAGATATTCAATAATATCATCATTTAAGACCGAGGATGATGAAAATATTTTTAAAGAAGCGAATCCAAAGTGAAACAAAATGACAAGGATTAAGGATTAAGGATTCGTACTTGGTTTTATCCACGCCCAAAAATACCTCAAAAATAATCATAGTGGTGTAAAATTCAAGAATGATCAAAACATGGATACAATCAGAGTTAGTATCCAGAATAGATGTTTTGGACGAAAAGAAGAAATTTTATTTTTAATTGAATAAGTATCAGATATCGTGAATAGTGCCAGTATACGTGAATAAGTAACTCAGACACCAAAAGATAGAAATTCCACAAAAACATCTTCACGCTTCATGAATAAGACTCGTGAATAAGTAACTCATTAATAAGAATCGTGAATAAGAACTCATGAATAAGAACCCATGAATAGTAACCCGACATGAAAAAGTTCCAAATTTGATAAAAACTTCAGATCAACATTTCAAAGATAATGATATTGAAGAAATAATATCATTACAAAAAAAAATAATATCCCTTACCTCGAAAAGATCAAGATTTTAGCTAGAATAATAGGGTATAGTCTTTCAAGGAACTTGCACCGTCTAGCAATACTCAAAGTATACTCAAAATACTCACAAGAATACGCTCAAAATATCGAGAGAGAAATAGAGAAAACTTCAGTTTCTGGTGTGATTTTCAATTCTAACCCAAGACCTATTTATAGGAAAATGCTTAGAACACCAAAGCGTAAAATTTAATATAATATTAATATAATTATACAAATTTTCCTTAGCCCACCTTTTGGTCAAAACACCAGCCACACATGTTAATGATGTCCAAAAAAATACAAAAAACGTTTTTCTTAACAAAAATAATTTAAACTCCCAAAAATCAATTATTTCGGAGCTTCGGAACTTCAATAATTCATAATAAATAGCCCTTTCATCAGAAAATTCGAATTCTCTACAACTTTGCAGAAGAAAGTTTTTCCAAATTCCAAACAAAAATCGACCGAAATCCACAAACCAAGGCGATTTTACAAAGTTATAATCAAATTTCTGGCCAATAATTGTGTCCACCAACACACAAAACATGTGTTAAACATTTAATGCCACAAAAATACTCTTCCTCCTCATATACTCATATATCCCACATTCATTGTAAAAACATCACTAGTTAATATATTATTAAAATAATATATTTAAATGAATTATTTTATCAAAAAAAGATAAAATATTAATTTTCAACAATTGTCATTTTAAAAATTTTCTCCATCTATATCCACATAAAATCAATATTTTCCTCATCATATAAATCAATAATTAATTATTCACAAATAATATTACGAATCACAATATTGACAACGTGCAGCGGTTCAGAAGAGGGGCTTTCAATAAGAATTTCTTCTTCTTGGTAGCAATTAGATGACCAAACCTCTCCTTAGGCGTAACTTTCTAGACATTGCCAATAATGTTATCTAATAATATTATTCAGGATAATATGAATTATTGCTTCGATAATGAAAGATCTTCGTGTAATGACAATTATTGAAACAAAAGAATATAAAATATCAACACAGCAATTATTAACTCAATAAAATACTGAACAGTAATTACTGTAACCATTATTGAGTAGTGCCTTCTTACGTAAGAATCAATAATTGGTGCAATACCGTGTGCTACTGTTCAACAACGCGTATTAGTGTGTTTTAACCACCGGGTATTCCAACAGTGGCAACAACTACGCCGTTATTTAAAAACAACTTATATTTGTCGTTTTCTTCATCCAATCGCTTTCCGTTATGGGGCCCACACATGGTCGCTACCGTCGCATTTAATATTCCCCGACAAAGATTTAATATTCCACGACCAAACGAATATTCCCAAACAACAATGAATATTTTATAACCACTGCTTATTTTGAAATATTTACAGTATTTAACCCTTAACTATCCACATTAATCAAATCAACCCTTACTATTTCAAAATAAAGGAAATTCCTTTTATTTAAAAATTTCGGGTCTTACAACCTCCCTCCTTATGAAATTTCGTCCTCGAAATTGACGTGACGTACTGGGTGTTTTGAAAAGGTGAGGATACCTCGCTTTTATTTTATTTTTTTTCAATTCCCGTGTCATTTCCTCTATAGCATGATTCCTCCACAAAACTTTAACTTGTGGTATGACCTTTTGCGCGTAGGACATGCTCCTTCCTATCCAAAATCTTGACAGTACCTCCTCATACGTTAAGTCTTCTACTATCTCGTCCTGGATTCTAACTCAATAACGTGGTTGGTCTTTCACATATTTATTAAATACATGATATGTGAAACACATTATGAACATTTAGACATACCTTTGAGGTAATGCAAGTCTATAGGCTACATTTCCTACTCGGTCAAGAATTTGAAATGGACCGATAAATCGTGGATTGAGCTTTCCTCTCTTCCCAAATCTTGTAACTCCCTTCCATGGAGCAACTCGCAACAATACATGATCCCCTACACTAAATTCCACGCCCTTTCGATGAAGATTCTCATAACTCTTTTGTCGATCTTGTCTTGCGCTTTTATATCGTTGTCGAATCATTAGTCATAAATGACTAACTCGGGTCCCAACAATGTTGCTTCACCCACCTCATCCCAACATATTGGAGACAACATTTTCGTCCATATAATGCTTGAATGGAACCATGCCTATTTTTGTTTAATAACTATTGTTGTATGAGAATTCCACCAATGGCAAGTACTTATCCCAACTTCCTTTGAAATCTAGGACACGAGTTTTAATATATCTTCAAGAGTTTGAGTAGTCCTTTCGATTGCCCATCCGTTTGAGGATGGTACGCCAAACCGAATCGTAAATTCGTGCCCATAGCTTTCACAAACTAACCCAAAACTATGGATACCGGCATGCCATGCAATCTCACAATCTCATTTACGCACATACGAGAAAGACGTTCAAGGAATAAGTCTCTCGTGATCGATAAGAAATGAGCAGACTTGGTTAATCTATCAACAATAACCCAAATAGCATTGATGCCTTGAGAAACCGTAGGAAGACCCGTAATTGAAATCCATAGTAATGTGTTCCCACTTCCATTCCAGGAATCTCAAGTGGTTGCAACGGACCCTTAGGTACAAGATGCTTCGCTTTACACGTTAGGCAAGTTAAACACATCGAGATAAACTTTGCAATCTCTCTCTTCATATTGCTCCACCAAAATGTATGTTGAAGATCATAATACATTTTGTTACTCCTGAATGGATTGCAAACAATGTGTTGTGCGCCTCCATCATGATTCTATGCTTCAAATCAAAATCATTAGGAATGCAAAGTCCGGAGTCGACTCAAGTATTCCTTCTTCATCAATCGCTCCTAATAGCTCCTTCTTGTACTTTCTTTCGCATCGCTCCCGGATTGCGGTGGCTTGAGCAACCTTAACTTTTTCTATTAAAGTTGGCTCTGTCGTATACTTGACATCATCGCACTTTTCGTTCGCGATATGATCTTTCTACTCATCGCGTCACCTACCACGTTCGCTTTTCGAGGATGGCATGGTTAATATGATTTGAAATGAGTCTCCTCTTGAGTTCTTGGAAAATCTTCTCGCATTCCTCGCTCCATAAGAATTTTGTATCTTTTCGAAGTCGGCTAAGTTAACGGAATAGCGATTCGAGAATATCCTTCAACGAATCTCCGATAATAACCAACTAAGCTTTGAAAGCTACGTATTTCGATAATCGACTTAGGTTGCTTCTCAACCGCGTGACTCATATCCCAATCTTGGATAAGACGTCACAATGACACCTATCGATTTCTTATCACACTAATATGACGCCCCTACAGAGAGTTCGGCAGGTGAATTCCACAAAGGAAGTCACAAGATAAAGGCTCAGTACCAAATTCTATAGTTGAATTTTTAACTCCTAAAGTTCAATAGAGCCATTCGATATGAGATTTTAGAAATGAGTTTTGTCTAGGGTTCAAAGTCGATACAAAATTTAATATCGGGCTTTGGGAGTAAGCAAGAAATTCTTGTAAAATACGTCGGGAAAAATCAATAACAACAGAATATTATTCAAATCGACGTGTCTTTATTCAAATCCATAACATGGACTAAGAAAATTTGACATCCGTAATAAACGAATGACTTCATGGCTTGATATGAAAATGTTTGACTACAATGGTTTGATTGCTTGAATTGAATAACAAAGTTGCTTAGGAATATGAAAACTAACAACCTTAAGAAAATAATCAATTTCGGCATGATGAGTAGTTAACCTTAAAATCACATCAAAAACAAATATCTCTATAGAAATAAGGTTAATGGGTAATGTGATAGTGCCAACTGAATCAAGCAAGATTTATAAGCAGTGGATGTGATGAAAGTTTCTCCTAACGGAGTTTCCACAGATAGGTCAAAGTCTAATTTCTCGAGTCAAGTTTAAACGTGAGCGCAAGTAAGAGAGATAAAAGAATGGGTAGAAACCGATATCTAGTAAGGTATATACTTCTTGAAGAATTTATAATTGACTAACCCGTTAACTTCGTTCGGGTTCCTTGCATTTTGACCGGCCACGACAAACGCTCTTCCCAAATCGTTGACTTTGACTTTTTCGGGACGGTCTTTTTGAGTCACCGTCCCCATTGAACTAGGTTTCGCCTGCGCATAATCTCGAAGCGATATGTCCTTCCTTTCCACAACTATAGCATACCTTAAACTGTTAGGGCGGCCAATGATATGTCCCTCTTTCCCAAGATTTGTAACATATGATAGGTGGTCGTTCTCCTCCTTAAAACTAGTTCTTCATTTGGCCGACGTCTTCACATGGTCGTTGTTGAATCTCCTCTTTTAAAATCTCCTCCCGACTCGCTTCTTCTATTTTCATGGCCACGATTACCACAGAGTGGTTACCGCCTTTTGTCTCGTATTCTTCTTTCTCCATTTGGTTATCGTTATTCGATGACTCGCTATCTTCTAGATGATCCTCGGTTATGGTCCCTCGGTTGAACGCATTTCGTTATCTCATTTCTAACAACCGAGCCCCATTGTGAACATCCGAATAGAGAAAATTTATGAGAAATGAGATCTTGACGTATGTCGGGTTTCAAACCTCTCAAAAACATCCGCGCCATACGTTCCTCATTCTCCACCAAATGAGGTGCGAACTCGATAACTCCGCATGAACTTCGCCTCCAGATCGACACCGTCATGTTATTCTCGCTCTAGTCTAATAAACTCCACTTCCTTCATACGACGAATACTTTCGGGGAAGTACTTGTCATTGAACTGCTTTTCAAACGTCTCCCATGACACGCCGAAAGTGCAATTTGGATGGGTACGCTTCATGATTCCCACCAAGAATCGCCTCGCCACCACGAAAACATAAAGGTGGCGAATGGAACTTTCTGTTCCTCCGCATCCCAAGACATCGAATATCTTGGTAATTTGTTTGACCCACGCCTCGCCTTTAATCGGATCCGCTTTCCCTGCACTCGGTGGTCCCAACTCTTTGAATCGCATTTGTGACCACCGTGAACTCGCTATCATTTCCTCCTCGTATTTTGAACACGAGTCTCCTCGTGCGATTTTGCATGAACCGCAAAAGCTTCTAAACATCCCCTCGTTCATCATCGCTTTCCGGTGGTGGTGTTGTTCGCGGGAGGAACATTGCCCGACTGTTAGACGTTTCTCCTCGTTGGTGAAGACAGCATCTCCACGGCCTCATTTACTCCTTTGTTAATATTATTCTCAACGACATTCTCAAACATCGTCATAAAATAATGGTTAATTAAGGAAATCAATATATCACATAATATCCCTATATCTTGACCAACTAACAAATAAGCTTAGGTAGACACACTACTAGCGAAGGATTTACTCGTCTCTCCCTCCTAGTTCTATTCCCGATCTCCGCCATGGAGATCATATCCCTAAGCTTCTAATACTAACTGCATGACGCCCCAAAATAGGTATACACAACACCCATTCTCGAGTCGCCAAATACATGGTATGTAAACAACTACAACTTTATTATTACAACAAGAAATCGTGAGTTTGAATACAAATATTATCTTCAGACAATATCTATACTCAAATAAATCCTCATCACATTATTGATTCATTATTTTACAAAAATGGTGAGGACTACTAAACAACTCTCTCTAGAATCTTCATTCCATACCCCACTAGTACTCGCTACATTCTCGCTCCCCGAGAAAAATGGAACAACAAGGAAAAGGGTGAGCTCAACTAGCCCAATAAAGAATATTATGACTAAGATAATATACAACAAATTATCGTTAGTCTTCAACAGGAAAAATCGATAGAATCTGATAAACAACAAGTTTCAGATCAATATTCGCAATGAAATAATAATTCATGTAAGAGTTACGTAGAGAATGAAATCTACTATAATCTATGAATTTAATAAATCCATCATCAATATTTTATCCTCGTAACATCAATCAATATGCATCCGAATCAAATATTCATCTTTTGCACTACTGGTGCCAAAGATATTCATCATTGGTCATGTTCATTTAAACACTGCTCATCTTTGCACTACTGTGCCAAAGATATTAATCAATCTGGTCATGTTCATCTCAACACTGCTCATCTTTGCACCATGGGCCAAAGATATTCTTCAGAAATCATTCATCTTTGCACTCACGGGCCAAAGATATTCAATAATATCATCATTTAAGACCGAGGATGATGAAAATATTTTTAAAGAAACGAATCCAATTGAAACAAAATGACAAGGATTAAGGATTAAGGATTCGTACTTGGTTTTATCCACGCCCAAAAATACCTCAAAAATAATCATAGTGGTGTAAAATTCAAGAATGATCAAAAACATGGATACAATCGAGTTAGTATCCGAATAGATGTTTTGGACGAAAAGAAGAAATTTTATTTTTCATTGAATAGATCAGATATCGTGAATAAGTCTGAGTATCGTGAATAGTAACTCTCACACCAAAAGATAGAAATTCCACAAAAAACATCTTCACGCTTACATGAATAAGACTTCGTGAATAAGAACTCGCTTAATAAGAATCGTGAATAAGTAACTCCATGAATAGTAACCCATGAATAGTAACCCGACATGAAAAAGTTCCAAATTTGATAAAACTTCAGATCAACATTTCAAAGATAATGATATTGAAGAAATAATATCATTACAAAAAAAAATAATATCCCTTACCTCGAAAGATCAAGATCTTCTAGCTAGAATCTAGGGTATAGTCTTTGAAGGAACTTCAGACCGTCTAGCAATACTCAAAGTATACTCAAAATACTCACAAGAATACGCTCAAAATATCGAGAGAGAAATAGAGAGAAAACTTGGGTTTACGGTGTGATTTTCAATTCTAACCCAAGACCCTATTTATAGGAAAATGCTTTAGAACACCAAAGCAGAAAATTTAATATAATATTAATATAATTATACAAATTTTCCTTAGCCCACCTTTTGGTCAAAACACCAGCCACACATGTTAATGATGTCCAAAAAAAATACAAAAACGTTTTTCTTAACAAAAATAATTTAAACTCCCAAAATCAATTATTTTGAACTTTGAACTTCAATAATTCATAATAAATAGCCCTTTCATCAGAAAATTCGAATCTCATGAGTTTTTATAGGAAATTCAATTTCTACAACTTTGCAGAAGAAAGTTTTCCAAATTCCAAACAAAAATCGACTGAAATCCACAAACCAGGCGATTTTATTGTGTTATAATCAAATTTCTATTAATAATTGTGTCACCAACACACAAAACATGTGTTAAACATTTAATGCCACAAAATACTCTTCCTCCTCATATACTCATATATCCCACATTCATTGTAAAAACATCACCGTTAATATATTATTAAAATAATATATTTAAATGAATTATTTTATCGAAAAAGATAAAATATTAATTTTCAACAATTGTCATTTTAAAAATTTTCTCCATCTATATCCACATAAAATCAATATTTTCCTCATCATATAAATCAATAATTAATTATTCACAAATAATATTACAGAATCACAATATTGACAAATGAAGTGCGGTTCCTGGGAAAGAGGGCTTTCCAATAAGAATTTCTTCTTCTTCTTAGCAATTTGATTAGATGACCACTCAAACCTCTCCTTGAGACGTAACTTTCTAGACATTGCCAATAATGTTATCTAATAATATTATTCAGGATAATATGAATTATTGCTTTCGATAATGAAAGATACTTTGTGTAATGACAATTATTGAAACAACAAAGAATATAAAATATCAACAAAGAATTATTAACTCAATAAAATATTGAATAAAGAATTATCGTAACCATTATTGAGTAGTGCCTTCTTCACGTAAGAATCAATAATTGGTGCAATACCTGTGTGCTTCTTATTCAACAACGCAGATTAGTGTGTTTTAAACCACCGGGTATTCAACAAAGATAATCTGCAACAACTACGCCAGTTATTTAAAAACAACTTATATTTTCGTTTTCTTTCATCCAATCGCTTTCGTTATGGGCCCACACATGGTCGCTGCCGCCGCATTTAATATTCCCGACAAGATTTAATATTCCACGACCAAACGAATATTCCCCGACAACAATGAATATTTTATAACCACTTGCTTATTTTGAAATATTTGCGATTTAACCCTTAACTATCCACATTAATCAAATCAACCCTTACTATTTCAAAATAAAGGAAATTCCTTTTATTTAAAAATTTAGGGGTCTTACAAATACCGCCATAAAACAAGGGTTAATTAAGGAAATCAATATATCACATAATATCCCTATATCTTGACCAACTAACAAATAAGCTTAGGTAGGACACTTTAGCGAAGGATTTACTCGTCTCTCCCTCCTAGTTCTATTCCCGATCTCCGCCAGAGATCATATCCTAAGCTCGATACCAACCGTGACGCCCCCAAAATAGGTATACATCACCCATTACGAGTTGTCAATACATACGGAGTGCGAAACAACTACAACTTTATTATTACAACATATAAACTGTGAGTTCAAATACAGATATTGCCATCTAGACAATATCCACACGCAAATAAATCCCCATCATAATTATTGATATATTATTTTACAAAAATGGTGAGGACTACTAAACAACTCTCTCTAGAACCTTCATTCCATACCCCGACTAGTACTCACTACATTCTCGCCTCCTGAGAAGAAAAATGGAACAACAAGAAAAAGGGTGAGCTCAACTAGCCCAGTAAAGAATATTATGACTAAGATAATGTACAACAAATTATCGTTAGTCTTCAACAGGGAAAAATCTAATAGAATACAATAGACAACAAGTTTTTAAATTAATATTCGCAATGAAGTAATAATTCATTAGAAGAGTTAAGTAGAGAATGCAAACTACTATCTTACATGTATGAATTTAAAAGTTCATCGCCTATCTTTTATCCCCTCGTAATATCAATCAATATATATCCGGAATCAAATATTCATCTTTGCACTACAAAAGCCAAAGATATTCATCGATTAGTTATGTTCATCTAAACACTGCTCATCTTTACACTCTGAGCCAAAGATATTCATCGAAATCATTCATCTTTGCACTCTGTGCCAAAGATATTCAATAATATCATCATTTAAGACCGAGGATGATGACAAATATTTTTAAGGAAACGAATCCAAAGTGAAACAAAATGACAAGGATTAAGGATTAAGGATTCATACTTTGTTTTATCCACGTTCAAAAATACCTCAAAAATAATCATAGTGGTGTAAAATTCAAGAATGATCAAAACATGGATACAATCAAAGCTAGTATCCGAATAGATATTTTAGACGAAAAGAAAATTTTTCATTTTTCGATGAATAGTGTCGATTCGTGAATAAATCATCAGATACGTGAATAAAGTCAAGAGTATCGTGAAGAGTAACTCAAATCAAAAGTTCCAAATTTGATAAAAAACTTTAGATCAATATTTTAACATAATGATATTGAAGAAATAATATCATTACGAAAAAAAAATATCCCTTACTTGAAAGATCAAGATTTCTAAATTTAAACACAGGATATAAAGGCTATGACTTGAACTTGCATAGTATAGAAATACTCAAAGTATACTCAAAATACTCACAAGAATACGCTTTCGATAATATAGAGAGAGAAAACTTCGAGTTTACGGTGTGATTTTCAATTCTAACCTAAGCACCTATTTATAGAAATTGCTTAAAACACCAAAAGGTAAAATTTAATAAAATATCAAAAAATTTATATAAATCATATGCAAACTTGGAAATTCTGATTTCAGCATATTTTGCAACACATGTGCCCACCAACCAACCACAAAAACATTTTTTGTTATTTTAAACAATTAAAACTTCCAACAATCAATTATTTCGGAACTCCAGAACTTCAATAATTCACAATAAATATCCCTTTTGTTAGAAAATTCGAAACTCACGTCTTTTTATAGGAAATTCAATTCTCTACAACTTTACAGAAGAAAGTTTTTCCAAATTCCAAACAAAAATTGACCGAACTCCATAACCGGGCGATTTTACAAGCTATAATCATATTTCAGTCAATAAATGGGGTCCACCGACATGTTTAACATTTTTTAAACATCTATTGCAACAAAAATACTCTTCCTCCTCGTATACTCATATATCCCACATTCTTTGTAAAAAATATCACCATTATTATATTATTAAAATAATATATTTAAATGAATTATTTTATCAGAAAAAGATAAAATATTAATTTTCAACAATTGTCATTTTAAAAATTTTCTCCATCTATATCCACATAAAATCAATATTTTCCTTATCATATAAATCAATAATTAATTATTCATAAATAATATTTAGAATCACAAGATCTTGCAACCGTGTAGCTCCTCAGAGAAAGGGGCTTTCAATAAGAATTTCTCCTTCTTTGTGTAGCAATTAGGTGACCAAACCTCTCCTGTATGTAAATTTCTAGACATTGCCAATAATGTTATCTAATAATATTATTCAGATAATATGAATTATTTCGATAATGAAAATATCGTGTAATGACAATTATCAAACAACAAAGAATATAAAATATCAACGCATCAATTATTAAATCAATAAAATATCGAATAAAGTAATTATCGTAACCATTATTGAGTAGTGCCTTCACGTAAAAATCAATAATTGGTGCACATCAGATGCCATCTTGTGTTTTAACCAACCGAAAGTATTTTAACAAAAGATTATCAGTAACAACTCTTTGTGACGCCCCTAAAATAGGTCCATTCCATCCAACCCATTATGAGTCGCCAAATACATAGTATGTAAATAACTACAACTTTATTAATACATTTTTGTCGTGCAAAATATGACAACATATATATTTGTGAGTTTAAATACAATTATTATCTTCTGAGCACAATATACATACCCAAATAAATCCTCATCACAATTATTTATACATTATTTTACAAAATGGTGAGGACTACTAAACAACTCTCTCTATAACCATCATTCCATACCCGACTGCACTCGCTACATTCTCGCCTCCTGAGAAGAAAAATGGAACAAAAAGGAAAATGATGAGCTCAACTTGCCCAGTAAAGAATATTATGACTAAGATAATATACAAAAAATTATCGTTAGTCTTCAACAGGGAAAAATCTAATAGAATACAATAGACAACCAGTTTTAAATCAATCTTCGCAGCGGAAATAATAATTCATTAGAAGAGTAAAGTAGAGAATGCAAACTACTATCTTCTATATATGAATTTAAAAGTTCATCGTCGATATTTTATCCATGTAACATCAATCAATATATATCTAGAATCAAATATTCATCTTTGCACTACAGGCCAAAGATATTCATCAGTTGGTCATGTTCATCTAAACACCTGTCCATCTTTGCACTACGGGCCAAAGATATTAATCGATCCATCGTGTTCATCTCAACACTGCTCATCTTTGCACTACTGGGCCAAAGATATTCATCAAGAAATCATTCATCTTTGCACTACTGGGCCAAAGATATTCAAGAATATTATCATTTAGGGTGAGGATGATGAAAATATTTTAAAGAAAACGAATTCGGTGAAACAAAAGAACAAATATTAAGGATTCGTATTTTAAACAATCCAAGTTCAAAAATACTTAATAAGTAATCGAGTAGTAGTAGAATTCAAGAATGATCAAAACATGGATACAATCAAAGCTAGTATCCATAATAGATATTTTAGACAAAAGAAGAAATTTCATTTTTAAATTGAATAGTGCAGATTCGTGAATATTGTCGACACGTGAATAAGAACTCAGACACCAAAAGATAGAAATTTCATTAAAAAACATCTTCACGCTTCGTGAATAAGAACTCGTGAATAAGAACTTCGTGAATAAGAACTCATGAATAGTAACTCGTGAATAAGAACTCATGAATAAGAACCCCCCATACATGAAAAAGTTTTAAATTTGATAAAATTTCCAACCAATATTTTCAAGATAATGATATTGAAGAAATAATATCATTTTCGAATAAAATAACATCCCTTACCTCGAAAAAGAAGACTTCTAGTTAAACACAGGATATAAAGCTATGACTTGAACTTGCATAGATATAGCAATACTCAAAGTATACTCAAAATACTCACAAAAATACGCCGATAATATAGAGAGAAAACTTCGATTTACGGTGTGATTTTCAATTCTAACCCAAGCACCCTATTTATAGGAAAACGCTTAGAACACCAAAGTAGAAAATTTAATAAAATATTAATATATATTTATTAAATTCTTACGTACACTTTTTATCAATTGAATTCAGCATTCAACACAAGTAGCCCACCTCACAAAACTTTTAAAAAACGTTTTTCTTATTTAACATAATTAAAACTTCAAAAATTAACTATTTCGGTGCTTCGAAACTTCAATAATTCATAATAAATAGCTCTTTTGTCAAAAAATTTGAATCTCGCGACTTTTTATAGGAAATTCAATTCTATACAACTTTACAGAAGAAAGTTTTTCCAAATTCCAAACAGAAATTGACCGAAATCTACAAACGGACGATTTTAAAGGCTATAATCAAATTTCGGTCAATAATTGTGTCCACCAACACACAAAATATGTGTTAAATATTTAATGCCACAAAAATACTCTTTCTCCTCATATACTCATATATCCCATATTCATTATAAAAATATCACCATTAATATATTATTAAAATAATATATTTAAATGAATTATTTTATCAGCAAAAAGATAAAATATTAATTTTTAACAATTGTCACATTAAAAATTTTCTTCATCTATATCCACATAAAATCAATTTTTTCCTCATCATATAAATCAATAATTAATTATTCACAAATAATATTACAGAATCACATCTTCGGCAACTGTGCCGCTTTACAGGAAAGAGGGGGTTTCCAATAAGGATCTTTCCTTACTGGCGCGCAACTAGGTGACCAAACCTCTCCTCAGACAAGAACTTTCTAGACATTGCCAATAATGTTTTCTAATAATATTATTCAGATAATATGAATTATTGCTTCGATAATGGAAAATCGTGTAATGACAATTTATTCAAACAACAAGTAATATAAAATATCAACGCAAAGAATTATTGAATCAATAAAATAAAATCTTGAATAAAGAATTTCATGTAACAATTATTGAGTAGTGCCTTCTTTACGTAAGAATCAATAATTGGTGTAATACGCGTGTCTTCGCTCAACAACGCAGATTAGTGTGTTTTAACCAACGGGTATTCCAAGAGTATTAACGGTAACAACTACGTCGTTATTTATAAACAACTTATATTTGTCATTTTCTTCATCTAATCGCTTTTCGTTATGGGGCCCACAAAAGATCGCTACTGCGTGCGTACGAATATTCCCCGACAGTACGAATATTCCACGACCAAACGAATATTCCACGACAATAATGAATATTTTATAACCACTTGCTTATTCGAAATATTTGCGTATTTTACCCATAACTATCCACATTAATCAAATCAACCCTTACTATTTCAAAATAATAAATAGAGGAAAATAAATTTCATTTATTAATAATTTGGGGTCTTACAACCTCCCCTCCTTATGAAATTTTGTCCTCGAAATTGACGACGACGACATTCAGTGTTTGAAAAGATGAGAATACCTTGCTTTCATTTCGTTTCCAACTCCCGGTCATTTCCTCAATAGCATGGTTTCTCCACAAAACTTTAACTTGTGGTATAACCTCAATACATAGGACATGTTCTTCCTATCCAAGATCTTGACAGTACCTCCTCGTATGTTAAGTCTTCAAATTTATCGCGTCTAGGTTCTAACTTCAATGACGTGGTTCGGTCGTCCACATATTTACGTAACATCGATCGTGAAAAGCGTTATGAACACACGTCATACTTGCTTCGAAAAGAAAGTCTATAGGCATACGGTTCTATTCGATCGAGAATTTCAAATGGATTAATAAATCGAAGGTTTGAGCTTTCCTCACCTCACCGATTCTCGATTTTGAAATAACAACTTCTTGCACCTCCTTCTTCAAATTCATCATTTCCTCGGTGTGTAACTTGAGCGACTTTAACTTTATCGATTAAAGTCGATTATACTCGTATATCATCACGTGGGTACCTAGAGTTTTCATCTCCATCTCTATTATTTGTAAATTATACTGAAATGAGTCTTTGATAATATTGTACTCGTACTCAGATATCGATCTTCTACTCAACACGTCACTACCACGTTCGCTTTTCCGAGGATGGCATGGTCGTAACATGTCTTTGAAATGAGTCTCTTCTTGAGTTCTTCAAGCTCTTCCCACATTCCTTGCTCCATTCGAATTTTGTATCTCTACGAGTCAAATTGCGTTAATGGAATAGCGATTCGAGAATATCCTTCAACGAATCTCCGATAATAACTAACTAAGCCTGAAAGCTACGTATTTCGATTACCGACTTAGGTTGTTCTCAATCGTGACTCATATCCCAACCTTGGATAAGACATTACAATGACACCTATCGGTTTACTATCGCATCGAATAATATGGTGTCCCCTACGGAGAGTCCGGCGGTGCATTCCACAAAGGAAGTCACCGGACAAAGGCTCAGTACCAAATTTATAGTTGAATTTTAACTCCTAAAGTTCAATAGGAGCCATTCGATATGAGATTTTAGAAATGAGTTTTGTACCGGGTTCAAAGTCGATAAAATTTAATATCGGGCTTTGGGAGTAAGCCAAGAAATTCTTTGAAATACGTCGGGAAAAATCAATAACAACAGAATATTATTCAAATCGACGTGTCTTTATTCAAATCCATAACATGGACTAAGAAAACTTGACATCCGTAATAAACGAATGACTTCATGGCTTGATATGAAAATGTTTGACTACAATGGTTTGATTGCTTGAATTGAATAATAAAAGTTACTTAGGAATATGAAAACTAACAACCTTACGTAAAGTAATCAATTTCGGCATGATGAGTAGTTAACCTTAAAATCACATCAAAAGCAAATATCTCTATAGAAATAAGGTTAACGGGTAATGTGATAGTGCCAACCTGAATCAAGCAAGATTTCTAAACAACGGATGTAATGAAAGTTTCTCTAACTGAGTCTCCATAAATAGGTCAAAGTCTAATTTCTCCGTGAGTCAAGTTCAAACGTTGTTGGCGTGTTAGAGAGATAAAAGAATGGGTAGAACCGGATCTAGTAAGATATAAACTTTGCAAGAATTTATAATTAACTAACCCATGCTAACTTCGTTCGGGTTCTCGCATTTTAAAAGTCCACAACAAACGCTCTTCCGAGAATTGTTGACTTTGACTTTTACGGGACATCCTTTTGAGTCACCATTCCATTGGATGGGTTTCGATACTGCATAATCTCGGCGATATGTCCTTCTTTTCCACAATTATAGAATACCTTAAAGCTGTTGTGGGGCGGTTCAATGATATGTCCCTCTTTCCCAGATATAACATCTGATACGGGTGGTCTTTCTCCTCCCTTGGAACCAATTACTTACAAGACTATCGTCTTCATATGGTCGTTGTTAAATCTCCTCTTTTAAAATCTCCTCCCGACTCGCTTCTTCTATTTTCATGGCCACGATTACCACCGGAGTGGTTACCGCTTTGTCCGCATTCTTCTTTCTCTCTTTGGTTATCATTATTACGATGATCGCTATCTTCACATATGATCCTGGTTATGGTCCTTGGTTGAACGTACTCGTTATCTCGCTTCTAACAAATCGAGCCTTTTGTGACAACATCCGAATAGAGAGAAAATTTATGAGAAATGAGATCTTCGACGTACGGGTTTCAAACCTCTCGTAAACATCCGCATCATACGTTCCTCATTCTCCACCAAATGAGGTGTAAACCTAGATAACTCCATGAACTTCGCTCGTCTTCGGGACACCATCATGTCGTTATTATTCGCTTCCGGCCTAATAAACTCCATTTCTTTCATACGACGAATACTTTGTAAAGAAGTACTTGTCATTGAACTGTTTTTGAAATGTCTCACATGACATCGTTGAAATGTTGGATGGGTACGCTTCATGATTCCCACCGATGATGTCGCCTCGTTCACGGAATATAAAACTAGCGAATGGAACTTTTCGTTCCTCAAGTGCATTCCAAGACATCGAATATCTTGGTAATTTTGTTTGACCCACGTCTCGCCTTTCTTTAACCGGATCGACTTTCCCCGAGTTCGGTGGTCCCAACTCTTTGAGCTGCTTGTTTGTGACCACCCGTGAATTGCTATCATTTCTCCCGATATTTTGAACACGATTCTCCTCAAATTCGATTTTGCATGAGCTCGCAAAAGCTTCTTAACATCCCCTTGTTCATCAAATACGCTTTCGGTGGTGTTGTTCTTATGAGGTACATTGCCACGACTGTTGCACGTTCAATTTTCGGTGAATAGTGTCGATTCGTGAATAGTCTTTTGATTTACGTGAATAGTCAGATACGTGAATAGTAACTCGACACCAAAAGATAGAAATTTCATAAAAAACATCTTCACGCTCCGTGAATAAGAACTCGTGAATAGTAACTCATGAATAAGAACTCGTGAATTAACTCATGAATAAGTAACCCGACATGAAAAAGTTTTAAATTTGATAAAATTTCCAACCAATATTTTCAAGATAATGATATTGAAGAAATAATATCATTTTGAATAAAATAACATCCCTTACCTCGAAAGACAAGATTTCTAGTTAAAAACAGGATATAGGCTACGACTTGAACTTGCACCGTATAGCAATACTCAAAGTATACTCAAAATACTCACAAGAATATTTCGATAATATAGAGAGAGAAAACTTGATTTACGGTGTGATTTTCAATGCTAACCTAAGTCACGCCTATTTATAGGAAAATGCTAGAAGAACCAAAGGAGAAAATTTAATAAAATATTAATATATAATTATTAAATTCCTACGTACACTTTTTATCAACTGAATTCAGCATTCAACACAAGTAGCCCACCTCACAGAACTTTTAAAAAACGTTTTTCTTATTTAACATAATTAAAACTTCAAAAATTAACTATTTCGGAGATTCGGAACTTCAATAATTCATAATAAATAGCTCTTTTGTCAAAAAATTTGAATCTCGCGACTTTTTATAGGAAATTCAATTCTATACAACTTTACTGTAAGAAAGTTTTTCCAAATTCCAAATGTAAATTGACCCGAAATCCACAAGCGGACGATTTTAAAGGCTATAATCAAATTTCGGTCAATAATTGTGTCCATCAACACACAAAATATGTGTTAAACATTTAATGCCACAAAAATACTCTTCCTCCTCCTCATATACTCATATATCCCATATTCATTATAAAATATCACCATTAATATATTATTAAAATAATATATTTAAATGAATTATTTTATCAAGCAAAAAGATAAAATATTAATTTTCAACAATTGTCACATTAAAAATTTTCTTCATCTATATCCACATAAAATTAATATTTTCCTCATCATATAAATCAATAATTAATTATTCACAAATAATATTACAGAATCACAAGATTGCAACCGTGTAGTTCCCCAAAAAGAGGGCTTTCAATAAGGATCTTTCACTCTTCCAAGTAGCGCAATTAGGTGACCAAACCTCTCCTTGACATGTAACTTTCTAGACATTGCCAATAATATTTTCTAATAATATTATTCAGATAATATGAATTATTGATTCGATAATGGAAAATAATCAGTATAATGACAATTTATGAAACAACAGTAATATAAAATATCAATGCAAAGAATTATTGAATCGATAAAATAAAATATTGAGCAAGAATTATCGTAAACAATTATTGAAAGGCCTTCTTCACGTAAGAATCAATAATTGGTGCGAAGATCGTGCAGTGTTATCGTTCAACAACGCATTTTAGTGTGTTTTAACCACCGGGTATTCCAACAAAAGATAATTGTAATAACTACGTCGTTATTTATAAACAACTTATATTTGTCGTTTTCTTCATCCAATCTTTTACGTTATGGGGCCCATAAAAGACCGTTAATTGCATTTAATATTCCCAAACAAACTGAATATTCCACGACCAAACGAATATTCCCCCAAATAATAATGAATATTTTATAACCACTTGCTTATTCGAAATATTTCATGATTTTACCCATAACTATCCACATTAATCAAATCAACCCTTAATATTTCAAAATAATAAATAGAGGAAAATAAATTTCATTTATTAATAATTTGGGGTCTACAACTACTCTCGTTATTTTTTAAACAACTTATATTCATCGTTTTCTTCATCCAATCGCTCACATGGGGCCCAAAAAAGATCGCAGCGTCATCGCATTTAATATTCCCGACAAAGAAGAATATTCCACGACCAAACGAATATTCCCCGACAACAATGAATATTTTATAATCACTTGCTTATTTTGAAATATTTATGTATTTTACCCCTAACTATCCACATTAATCAAATCAACCCTTACTATTTTAAAATAATAAATAGAGAAAATTAAATTTCATTAATAATAAGTTGGGGTCTTACATATAGCATATGATGGGTGGTCGTTCTCCTCCCTTAGAACCGCCACACCTAAGACCGCATCGTCTTCACACGGTCGTTGTTAAATCTCTTCTTTTAAAATCTCCTCCCGACTCGCTTCTTCTATTTTCACGGCCATGATTACCACCAGAGTGGTTACCATTTTTGTCCGCTTTTTTTTTTCTCCGTTAGTTATCGTTGTTTTGTTGATCGCTATCTCCCAGATTATCCTCGGTTGTGGTCCCTCGGTTGACCGTAGTACTCGTTATCTCGCCTAATAATTGAGCCCCATTTACAACATCATCCGAATAGAGAAAATTTATGAGAAAAGAGATATTATCGTATGCCGAAGTTTCAAACCTCTAAGAAACATCCGCGATCATAACGTTCCTCATTCTCCACCAAATGAGGTGTAAACCGGATAACTCGCAAACTTTGCCTCGCATCGAGACACCGCCGTATTATTCTACTCCGGTCTAATAAACTCCACTTCCATCATATGATGAACACTTTCGTGAAAGTATTTGTCATTAAATAGTTTCAAATATCTCCCAAGACACGCCGAAAAGTGCAATTTGGATGGGTACGCTTCACGAGACTCCCACCAAGAGTCTCCTCGCCACGGAACATAAAGGTGGCGAATGGAACCTTCTGTTCTCCGTGCATCCCAAGACATCGAATATCTTGTAATTTGCATGACCCATGTTTCCACCATGATCGGATCTCGCTTTCCTTAAATTCGTGGTCCCAACTCTTTGATCGCCTTGTTGTGACAACCCGTGAATCGCTATCATTTCCTCCTCGTATTTTGAACACGAGTCTCCTCGTCTCGATTTTGCATGAATCGCAAAAAGCTTCTAAACATCCCCTCGCTCATCATCTCGCCGGTGGTGTTGTTCATGGGGAGGAACATTGCCACCTGCTAGACGTTCTCCTCGTTGGTGAGTACACGCGTCTCCACGGTCTCATTTCCGTTGTTAATATTCTCATCGACATTCTCAAATACCGCTATAAAACAAGGGTTAATTAAGGAAATCAATATATCACATAATATCCCTATATCTTGACCAACTAACAAATAAGCTTAGGTAGGACACACTAAGAAAGGATTTACTCGTCTCTCCCTCCTAGTTCTATTCCCCGATCTCCGCCAGAGATCATATCCCTAAGCTCTGATACCAACTGTGACGCCCCCAAAATAGGTGTACATCACCCATTCTTAGTTGTCAATACATGGTACAGAAACAACTACAAATTTATTATTACAACAGTAAAACTGTGAGTTTGAATACAAATATTATCTTCTAAACAATATCTATACTCAAATAAATCCTCATTACATTTATTGATACATTATTTTACAAAAATGGTGAGGACTACTAAACAACTCTCTCTAGAACCTTCATTCCATACTCCGACTCGCATCGCTTATATTATCGCATCCCCGAAAAAAAATGGAACAAAAAGGAAAAAGGTGAGCTCAACTAGCCCAAAAAGAATATTATGACTAAGATAATATACAACAAATTATCGTTAGTCTTCATCAGGAAAAATCTAATAGAATACAATAGACAACAAGTTTTAAATCAATATTCGCATTTGAAATAATAATTCATTAGAAGAGTTAAGTAGAGAATGCAAACAACTATCTTCTATGTATGAATTTAAAAGTTCATCGCTCATCTTTTATCCCCTGTAACATCAATCAATATATATCCGAATCAAATATTCATCTTTGCACTATAGGCCAAAGATATTCATCACCGTCATGTTCATCTAAACACTGCTCATCTTTGACTACGGCCAAAGATATTCATTATAAAATCATTCATATTTGCACTATATAAGCCAAAGATATTCAATAATATCATCATTTAAGACCGAGGATGATGAAAATATTTTTGAAGAAACGAATCCAAAGGAAACAAAATGACAAGGATTAAGGATTAAGGATTCGTACTTTGTTTTATCCATGTCAAAGAAAATACCTCAAAAATAATCATAGTGGTGTAAAATTCAAGAATGATCAAAACATGGATACAATCAAAGCTAGTATCCACAATAGATATTTTAGACGAAAAGGAAAAATTTTTATTTTTCGATGAATAATGTTGTATTCGTGAATAAAGGTCATATACGTGAATAAGAACTCAGACACCAAAAGTTTTAAATTTGATAAAACTTCAGATCAATATTTCAAAGATAATGATATTGAAGAAATAATATCATTACAAAAAAATATCCCTTACCTCGAAAGATCAAGACTTTTATCCGAAAAACAGGATATAAAGCTATGACTTGAACTTGCAACAGTATAGTAATACTCAAAATACTCACAAGAATACGCTCGATAATATAGAAAGAGAAAACTTGAGTTTCGGTGTGATTTTCAATTCTAACCTAAGACTCTATTTATAGGAAAATGCTTAGAACACCAAAGTAGAAAATTTATTAAATATTATTATATTTTTCAAAATCTCATACGACACTTCTTCCAACTGATTTCAAATTTCTATCACATGTTACATAAGGGCCTCAAAATGAAAAACACGTTTTTGTAATTAAAAATATTTTAAACTTCCAAAAATTAATTATTTCAGAGCTTCTGAACTTCAATAATTCACAATAAATAGCCCTTTTGTCGGAAAATTCGAATCACGCGACATTTTATAAGAAATTCCATTATCTACAACTTTGCAGAAGGAAGTTTTTCCAAATTCCAAACAGAAATTTACCGAAATCCACAAACGGGCATTTTACAGGCTATAATCAAATTTCAGTCAAGAAATGGGGTCCACCGACACATAAAACATGCTTTAAATATTTTTGGTAACAAAAATACTCCTCCTCCACATATACTCATATATCCCACATTTATTGTAAAAATATCACCATTATTATATTATTAAAAATATAATAATATATTTAAATGAATTATTTTATCAGCAAAAAGATAAAATATTAATTTTCAACAATTGTCACATTAAAAATTTTTCTCCATCTATATCCACATAAAATCAATATTTTCCTCATCATATAAATCAATAATTAATTATTCATTTAATAATAATATGTAATCACAATCATCGACAACCGCATAGCTTCTGAGAAAGCAGGGCTTTCCAATAAGAATTTCTCCTCATCTAGCGCCAAGCAATTAGGTGACCAAACCTCTCCTTGATGTAACTTTCTAGACATTGCCAATAACGTTATCTAATAATATTATTCAGATAATATGAATTATTGCTTCGATAATGAAAAATACGTGTAATGACAATTATGAAACAACAAAGAATATAAAATATCAACGCAAAGAATTATTAAATCAATAAAATAAAATATCGAACAAGAATTATCAGAACAATTATCGAAAAGGCCTTCTTACGTAAGAATCAATAATTGGTGCAATACTGTAATCTTCGTGTGTTTTAACCAAGAAAGTATTTTAACAAGATACTTGCAGAATAACTACGCCCGTTATTTTT
This sequence comes from Panax quinquefolius, assembly GCA_020205615.1. Lineage (NCBI taxonomy): Eukaryota > Viridiplantae > Streptophyta > Magnoliopsida > Apiales > Araliaceae > Panax > Panax quinquefolius. The sequence continues at coordinate 2,315,713 of CM035152.1, forward strand.
AAACAACTTATTCTTATCGTTTTCTTCCTCCAATCGCTTCCCGGGTTATGGGCCCACATTACGGTCGCTACCGGCAGCATTTAATATTCCCCGACAAAGATTTAATATTCCAATACCGCTTAATATTCCCAACAATAATGAATATTTTATAACCACTTGCTTATTTTGAAATATTTCATGTATTTTACCCATAACTATCCACATTAATCAAATCAACCCTTACTATTTCAAAATAATAAAGAGAAAATTAAATTTCATTAATAATAAGTTGGGGTCTTACATGAGCTATGACGCTATAACAAAAAATCGTCGCCATAGGGTTATGGTGACGGTACGGATCGTCGTCATAGCCCATGTTCGTTTGTTCGCGTTCGTTAGACAATCGGATTGTATATATATGTGTATATATATATATATTACAATTAGTTAAAAAAATTGATATTTTTATATGTATTTTTGATATTTTTATATATATTTTTTTCACGTGAATATAGAGTGACTCTCAACTTCATGTAAAAAAGAACTACATAAAAATATCAAGACATTTAAGTTTCGTCGACCCAATTATTTGACATATTCGTCAAATAGTTTAACGATGAATTACATATTCTATTACATTTTTAAAAATAATTACAACAATAGTCTACTCATAAAATTTTTACACAACTAATACACTTCTAAATTTATTTACAATATTTGTGCAATTAAGATTCCTTAATTTAGGGAATTAGTATTCAATTAGAATTCCTTAATTTAGGGATTAGTTATACCCATGGCTTCTTCTCTCTCTCCTCATCTATAACAACTGCAGTTAGTCATCACCCTTCTTCTTCATTCAACGTATTATTTATATATATATATATATATATATATATATATATATATATATATATATATACTTTGGATGATGGCGGTGACGATGAATATGAATACTAGATGATGGTGGTGGCGGTGGGATTCCAAAGCTTGCCGCAACTTGTAACACAATTGCAAAGATACATGTGTATCAGCAGCAGTATGGTCAAGAAACCTTACTCCAACATGAGGTTCGTCGTTATTTATTTATTTTTCTTGTCTTGTTTTAATAAAAGAAGTACGCATAAAAAAATTAACTAGGAATCTATATGTTCCAAGAAGGTAGTAACCAAGAATCAACAAAATCCTATTGGGATAGTTGGCATCATAATAAACGATTTCCATTTTCATTTGAGTGGTCTGGTTCTAATCTAGAGGAAAAGAACAAGGTGGAAAAAAGAAGTGTTGATAACAAGGCAACAAAAAATATATATATATATATATATATATATATATATATATATATATATTTATGAGTCAACTAATTGTATAGTCAAAATGCAGGTAGGTTTGAAGATTCAGGCGGTGGTGGCGGTGGATATAAATACTGGATGATGGTAACTAAACCTTCATACCAAGGTAACCAAACTGTCATGTCATACTAACCAATCAACCTCCACACTTTAAATTTTTTCTTAGTACAGTTGGTTACCAAACCTTCAGATCAAGGTAAGCAAACCTTCGTATCAAGGTAACAAAACCTTCATACTAAGGTAACTAATTCACATCCACACCTGCAGTTTTTTCATAGTGCAGTTGGTAGCCAAACCTTCAGACCAAGGTAAACAATTCAATTTTATTAAGTTACCAACTTCGTTTGAATGTGATACAGTTGGTAGCCAACCATTCATACAAATGTAACCATTTTATTATTTATGAGTAACAAAATAGTTATAAAAAAAAATTCAGAATAGTAAAAGTAATATGCTTTATTAATTTTCTTCATTGCTTTCTTTTGTGGCATTATTGTAATGGCCTTAATGTTTCTTTTTGTATTCAATATTTCAACATATGTAAAAATGTTTACCCTCCAAAGTTTTCCTTGTTGCTGGTGGTTCTAAATTCTGGAATGTAATGTTATGTTTTTTTTTCTTCTAAATTTTTGTTCACATACTTGATAGGTTCAATTTGTTCATGGAAAAATTCCTAAGTCAATTTTCGATTCTGTGGGTAGATAAATTCGTTTTACAACGGAATATTCACACATCTTTTAGAGGCAGTTGGTGTTTGTGTTGTCTAACTTATTTTTGATTGACATGGTTGGTGTGCGAAGACATCTCTGGAGGCCAGGAGACTATCCCCATCCCGGAGATAGTCTCTTCACTAACGCCACAAAAGTAATATGTTTTACTAATTTTCTTCAGAACAGTAAAAGTAAGGGAGATTTACGGCGGTGTAGCGGCGGACTATTATTTCAAAGTGTATGTGAGGGAGATGAAGAGTTGAATTTGAATATTTAAATTTGAATTATTATTTTGAATTTGAATTTGTTATTGTTGTTAGATCCAAATATTTGAATTTGAATGATTAATTATGGTAGTTATTTGTCCTTGATTTTAGGCTTCCTTATTAATGTGAATTGTACTATTTTTGTAATAATTACATTCTTTTTGTAATTATTTGGTTGATGCACTTTTTTTGTAATTACTTTCTGTTACCGCCAAGTTTCGTCGGCGTATCCAATCACAGAATCCACGTGCTAGAACCTGCACAATAATAGATCACACAGAAGCTTGACGACTTGTATCACGGGGATAGCCCGGTGAGAGAGAATACATGTGTCGTTACAAGGTTTAACAATGGAGGCTAAGTGTTTAGTGCTCAAAAGTAGGTATTATCTGTTAATTCTAACCTTGGCCTTGTATTTATAATGCTCACCACCTCTAGAATCCTTCTCCGAGTCGGACTAGGACTCTAAATTATGGTAGTTACCACTGTGCAGACCCAAATAACTCCACCATCAGGTCTGGGCTTCGTCCCAAAGGACTCGAAAACCCGACCCCGAACACCACACGACAAGGTAAGGCTACGGCCCGAATGGCTCGGATACCGAACCTGAAGACATCCACTAAGATGAGGCTCCGGCCCAAAAAAACTCGGACGCCAAGCCGAACAACTCCAACCTCTCCATGGGCTTCAGCCCAATGGTCTCCTAAAGCCCTTCTAATGTTAGGCCTTCGTCCCACGTGAAGGTCAGTAAAATGCTCCCAAACATTGCCCCTCAGTCTCTGATCGTAATATATTTATAATCGGAGACTTGAAAGGTCAGGTATACGAAAGGTCACTACAGCTTATGATGAGTTGTCTGGGGAAGCCAAATGGTCTGTCCTCGTTTCTCGAAACGCTGCATGCCTCCCCATGCTTGGTCCCACCTTGAGCATTTAATAGCCACCCTTGGGTAACGTGCAACTACACCTATAAAAACCTCTTTTTCCGCCTCATTATCATTTTTCCAGATTTCTCAATTTCAAACTCTCTGCCTAATATTTCCGGCAAGGGCGATTTCCGACAAGTATTCCATTCTTCATTTCACTTTGATTTTGAGCTTTCTACTCATTTTTGAGCTCCATTCTTGTTCGCATTCTCCTTAAAAGCCCACGTCTGTGTCCCGTTTCCTTCTCATCACACCAAATGGCTGAATCTAGCACTCCTCTCCCTATCAGTGAGTCAATTCCTCCCTCTGTCACCACCGGCGACTTGATTCTGGTTGAATTACTAGTTATCCCCTCTAATAACCCTTCGTCCTTAGCACTCCCTACCCCCATCAGTATCAAAAATCCGTAACGCCTACCACTCCGTGACGGAGTTCTCCCACATCAATACCCCCTCTACCATTACATCCTCACAGATTTCTGACATCCGAACCCTTTTTAACATCCCAGAAGAATACAAGCTTCGGGCCCCAAATCCCGATGAAAAAATGTTTTGGAGGCCCGAAGGTGAATGGGTGGCCGTTACCCTATATCTTCTAAATTATGGGGTTCGGTTTCCACTTCACGAATTCATCTCTTCCTTCCTTTGCTTGGCGGAATCGATTCATCTGGCTCGTGCGTAACTCATACATCCAACCGGGTCGTCTTCATTCTTTATGTGTCGAGCTCCTGGATCGCGCCTGGCCTTGACTTCTTCTTCGCTCTGTTCACCGTAATCGCGTCGAAAGAACCGGGCCTAAAGTAATTAAACAAGAGACCCACTCGAACTACTCCCGTCAAGACCCCTTCGAGCAACAAGGGATGGCATGACAAGTGGTTCTTTGCCATGGGAGACGACCTCCGACTGCTCCCTCACTGGGCCCACCCAGAGGACTTCGTAGCCAAGGTAACCAAGTTCCTGAAGGACCGAGCCGATGCCTTCAAGTCTTTCTCCAAGAGGTAGAGCTGGACTGAGTGGAGCTTGGGGGTCTTATCCAACAAGAGTTGGTTGTACCAGCATGGCCGTAAGTGTCCCATCCCGATCATGTCCCTTATCTTTGTGAACTTACATTTCTCCTTTTTCTAATCATCTAACGATAACTGATCCTCCAACTTTCTTCTTGCAGTAACAATCTTCAAGCCCGAAGGGGCATCTGAATCTCTGATTCCTATCCCTATTCCGATCGAGCCAATTCGACATCCTATCACAGATGAGATGGGGGAAGATGAAGCCATATTGATCGCAGAACTCTCTACCGGTTCCACTTCAGGTCCTGTTCCCCCGATAACCTCTACCGAGCCTACCATGAGAGCCGCTCTGAAAATGAGTCGTCTTGAAAACTTTCAAAGTTAAAGAAGACAAAGAAACCTTCAAAACCAGCCACAATGGCTCTGATCAATGTCTCCCCGGCCCCTACACCGAAGCCAAATTTTCCCCCTCCCGCTCAGGTCGCGGTGGTCGAGGACTCGGAGGAAACAGAGGAGGTTCCTCTCGAACCCCGACCCAAAAAACCTCAACTTTCCAACGAGACTGATCCGCCGCAGCCTGAGCAACCAGTCGTGGAGGCCGAACCCATGGTTGCCTCCACACCCTCCTCGAAGCCAAGCTCTTCCCATGGGTAGCCGACTACGTGTTGGCCGAGGAGTCCATCTGAAGTGTTCCCCTTCCATCTTTTCGACCATTTCAAACTTTCTGGAGACGACGACCGCTTCAAAGGGTTCACTTCCGAAGAATATCTGGTGGCCTATGCGCGAGCTCAATGTCAGGTAACTCCTCAGCTGTTTTGACTGTTGTTGTTTGCATGTCTTAGCCTATATAGCTGACTTACTCTCACTGCTGCAGGCTAACGCCGTTCTCTCCCGAGCCATTCCTTCCCTGGCTCGAACCACAAAAACAGAGGTTCAACTCAAGATGGATGTGCAGCTGCTCGAAGCCGAGGTTGGTGGCTTATAAGTTGATCTGACGAAGGAATGGGATCTCCATTTTGAGACCCGAAACCAGGCGACCCGAGCTGAACACCGCGCTGAGGAGCTCGAGAAGAAGTATGGCTTACTTCTGGGGGAGGGGGATCGTTTATTGGGGGAATTCAAGGATCGGGAGAAAGCTGTTGATGCCATCACCGAGAAATTCTCTGAGATGCACGTCAAGTTGATCCCAGCAGCAAGTTATCATCGAGTTCGAAGATTCCGATGCTTTGAACGAGAATGTCATGGCCCAATTTGGTGATGGGTATGAAGCTTATCGTGAAAAGGCTCGGGCTAAACTGATCGCTGCTGGGCTCGATGCCTCCATCCTGAACTCCTCTGATGAGGAATATGAAGCCGAAGATGACCCTCCTCCCGAATAGATATTGTTAGGACTTATAATTTTTGTACTTCGCCCGAATCGTGAGCGATCGGGCTTTGTAAAAATTTTCAAAATGAAATAGAGTATTTTGTCTATAAATCTTTGTACTCAGTTATACTTATGACTTATCTCGATCAGTGGTATCTTTCTGAACCTCTTGATCGGATAGTGCCCGAAGCTTGTCCGAATAAAAAATTTACAATTTTCTCGGTCAGTTATACTCGTGACTCATCTCGATCAGTGGTATCTTTCCGAACCTCTTGATCGGATTGTGTCCGAAGTTTGTCCGTTCGAGTATTAAGAGTTATATGAATATAGATGAAGTTAAGCATCTCCAAAGAAAACATTCATTTATTTCATTCAAGATTGAAAGGTTACATGGATAAAGAAAAGAATGACATAACTATTACTGGTAAAATTTTCTAAGTCTTCCAGCATGCCATGTATTCTTCACTTCTGAACCATCCATTGCTCGAAGCCGGTATGTACCTGGCTTCGGCACCTCTAACACCTCATAAAGTCCCTCCTAGTTAGGCATCAGCTTGCCAGTGTTCTGGGGGGTTGATGCCTCTGACTCCCGGAGGACCAAGTCACCTACTGCAAACCTCCTCGGCTTCACCTTTTGATTATAGTGTCGGGCAGTTCGCTGCTGATAGATAGCCAACCTCATCACAGCTGAATCCCGAACTTCCTCCAACAGATCCAAGTTTGTTTTCAAACCTTCATCATTGTACAGCTATTCATACTGACTGACTCGAAGGGTGGGGGATCCGATCTCAACTGGTATGAGTGCATCGGTCCTATATGCCAGTCTGAACAGAGAGTCCCCAGCTGTCATCCTCGGGGTAGTCCGATATGCCCACAAAACAGACAGCAGCTCTTCGGGCCACCGACCCTTTAATTCATCCAACCTTCTTTTGATCCCGTTGAGCAGGGTTCGGTTGGTCACTTCTACTTGACCATTCGATTGAGGATGAACGTCCGAGGTCTTGCAATGCTTGATCCCCAAATCTTTCAGAAAACACTCGAACTTTGATCTCATGAGCTGTCTGCCATTATCTGAGACCACTACCATCGGGATACCAAAGCGATAAACCACTACTTCTTTGAAGAATTTCAAGCATTCTTGCTCGGTGATCTTCTCGCATGGTTTGGCTTCACCCATTTTATTATATATCGATAGCCACGATCACAAAACTAACTTGCCGCTTCGCCTTTGGCAATGGCCCTAGGATGTCGATTCCCATATATAGCAAAGCGGAATCGGGGATAAAGCAATCTTTCTTGGGAGGTTGATGTGGAATAAAGTGTTGTTGGTGACACTTTAGATATCTTCCGACGAATTCTTTGGCTTCCGTAGATAATGCCCAGGCCAAGAATACCCCTGCCTCAAAATCTTATGTGCCAATGACTTTGCTCCCATGTGATCCCCACAGATCCCTTCATGTACCTCCCGAAGAGTATAGTTTGCCTCTGATGGAGTTAGACATTTGAGCAGTGGGGAGCAAAAGGCCCTTCGGTAAAGATCCCCATCAATGAGGACGAAGTTTGAGCTTCGGTGTTTAATTTGTCTCACTAGGATTCGGTCCGAAGGGAGAGTCCCTGTAACGCCCCGAAAAATCGAACATTTTGTAATTACTTTTAATAATGAATAAAATAATATTATTTATTATTATTACGTGTTGAGAAGATGAAGGTCGTTCTATAACCTAGAAATGTCAGAACGTCGTAGTATTTTCACTACGTGGGAGAATTAAAGTGTTTGAATTTTTAAAACGAAAATAAAAGTTTTCTGAGAAATTTTCCGAAAAATACTATTCATCGATTTCTGCTCGGGAACTATTTTTGAACTTCTGAGAAATACGTAACGTTAAAATATCGAGGTGAGATTGATTATGTAATAATAACCTAAGTATGAAAAACGTAATATTTTGCATGCGGACTTAAATTGGGAATGTTAGGTTATTAAGCGTTAAAGGAAGAAAGTTGTAATTATATAATGTGTATTCATTATATGAAGTAACGGATGTGAGTATAATACGATGTATTGTACTAGTATGTATGAAGAATGAAATAACGTATATTGCGAATTAATATACGAGATAGCATCACGAGAATTATACGTTGGGTATATTTGTTAAGTTAAGTAATTTAAGGTAATGGACTTGTAGAATTGCTAGCTTATTATCGAGAAGTCCAATAGGAAGGATATGCAAGCCCAAGTGCTTGTTAATCATTAGTCCAACCTATTTGTAAAGACAAGCCCAATAAGAAAGTAGTTAGATTAATTAACCAAGCCCAATGAGAAGCCTTTATCCATGGGTCAAACCAAGTAGGAAGTGGGTAAGTTTGATGGGCATACAATTAGTGTGATGACCAAGTGTTGTGGTGAGCAAGTAAAAGAAGTGGCTAGCAAAAGAATACTTGAAGGTTTAGTTGTGAATAGTAAGGAGGTGGAATTAATGAGAGTAATTGAAGAGGTGGAATAAAGGCTATTCGGATGTATTAATGACCATTCTACCCTAGCTTTTGATAAATTTATAAATACCAAGCTCATTTCAATATTGTTGGTTGTTATTCCATCCAACTTTCCTCTCAATATAAAGCTACTTATTGGTTAGGAAGAATAAGCCACTTAAGCACTTATAAGCCACTTCAACCTTTGCCGCTTTTCCAAAGTGAATTGAAGTCTTAGTCTTCAAGATGGTAAGACTCATCTCTTTTATCTACATCTTTTCTATGATAGGATTGATAGAGAAGGGGATGGTTTGAGGATAACATGTAATAAGTTATTAAAGAATGAACTTAAGCTTCTAATAAGTTGAATAAGCAATTTGAACATTAATAAGTTGTTAAGACCATGAAGAACCTATCGATGTTGTCATATGATGTTTAGTATGTTGAATATATCATGAGAACTTTGATTCAAGGACTTAAGTTATTAATAAGTCGTGCAAGTATGAAGATTTCTAGTTCATAAGCTAAATAAGTTAATGACTTATGAAAATAAGTCAAAACCTACCTTGTTTATAAGATGGGTTAATAAGTAATTTGTAATGATCATATGTTGATTAAAATCCATTAAGAACACTTAGTAATGAATTTTTGCCGGAATTCACACGATTGGACGATTAACGTCGAATTCGTGAAATTCTCGGAATGGAAGTCGTATTTTGTGTTTGAAGTCAGAAATATTGGTTTTCGATGGAGACAAGTAATTTTAGTCATTATAGAGTTGCGGACTAGAAAATGACCGAATTCCGACTTGAAGCGAAGAAACGAGCGTTAAACGTTCACGAACGTTTATCGTTTTCGTTAAAAATGAGCTCATAGGTGAATTTTTAGCAAACGAAGTCAAATAGATAAAATTCTTGCATGAACGCATAGATTATGAAATTTGTGAACCGTAGGCTTTTGAACGGACCAATTCGGACTTAAAACGAAGAAGTTATGCGTCCAGGAAGTTCAGTAAAAATGTCAAAGCGAAAAATTTTTCGAGGCACAGAGTCAGTGCCATGGCATGACTCTAAGTTTAGAATGGTCAGCCAGCAATACAGCTTGAAGGCCGAGAGGCTTATGCACTTCTAACTCTACTGCAATATGAGTCACAGAGCAATCCTTCGCGCCATGAATACCCAAGAAAAATGATAGTAAAGAATGATTTCAAGTGTAGAAGGAAAGGGAACTTGTTAGTAATGAATTAAGATGTAATCATTACATGGTTAAGACATTGTAAGGTACTTGTAAGACACTAATGCATGTTGATTAAGAGTTAATAATCAACCGAAGATGAGCAGAATGTAAATAACGTAATGAATGCCGGAAACCCTAAATAGCGAATCTAATTTAGGAATTACGTTGAGATGAAGGGTAAGATATAATAGTAATCATACTTGATTGTGTATGACCTAATGTGATACGTTATATGATTATGTATTATAGAATCATAAAAACTTAAAGTACTGTACGTATATTAATCAGTAATCAGACGTCAAAGGCAAGTATTCTAACCCTTGTTCGATTCGATCACCGACAAGTCGTAATTCATGTATTCTTTCGCATTTAAGTTTTTAATGATGAAGTCTAAAGCCAATTCTTTCGGCTAGACTTATATTATGAATCTATCAAGCATGATTAACGTTACCGAGTTATATTGGTATGGTTTTCAATCGAAGACCAAGTATTCTAAAATGTTTTTGTCGTTTAACGACAGGCACGTGAGGTTGCCACAACTTAAACTTATACATGTTTAATGAATGTAGTGTTGATCAACATAGAGTGCTATGAGCTGATCACTCAGAAGTGCTCGTAAGCTATGAAGGACTTACAGACTTAGTGTCGGGTTGTCCTTTTCAAAAGAACTTATGATATGCTCATTGACTTGAGCCATAATTGTTATTCTACTGAATATTGTTGGAAAACGTTTTGAAGGAAAAGAAGTACTATTTTGAATTATCGATAGTACTTCGTAACTATTGTTCAGTTATTGAAGATATTCAAGTTTTATGTTTCAAGCATGTTGTTTATTAGAATTGTAGTACTTGCTGAGCTAGACATGCTCACTCTTGCTTGAACCATATGAACACAGCTAAAATTGAGCGGACCGAAGGCTCCGATAAGGATAAAGGCAAGGCGAAGACGAACCCGTAACATACTTATGTAATAGTATAGGATGAATGTTTGTAATATATTGATATTATGCCAAGAACAATTGAAAGGGGTACAAAGAACCTGGGAAATGTAATATTATTGTGATTATATAGAGGTTATATTAGTCCTTTTGAGACTATTCAATGGAATGTATGAATGAATGGTAGTATCGTGTATCACCATCTGTCGGGTTGGAAGAGACCCGGATTTGGGGGCGTCACAGTCCCATCTGCCAAATAGGAGATATACGGCGTGAGCCAGCAGTCAAGTCGGTCCAAAGCTAGCACTTCTGTCTTCGGAACACGGGGCCTTTCTAGAATCTCCAGGTATACCGATCCGTTGAAGGAGCTTTCTTCGGTGATTGCCAATCTCGCTAGGGCATCTACTATTGTATTATCTGACCAATCCACCCCCTGACAACTGTGCGATGTGAAGAATGCGAGCTTATCCTTTACTTCGGCCAGATACTTTGACATTCTTGCCCCCCGAGCCTCATACTTACCCGACAACTACTTGACCACCAGCTGCGAATCACTGTAGATGACCAACTTTTGTACCCCCAAACTCCGGGCCAACCGTATTCCTGCTAGGATGGCCTCATACTCTGCTTCGTTCTTCGTGGCCTTGAACCCAAATCGAATAGCCTGCTGTACCTTGAACCCTTCAGGACTTGTCAGAATGACCCCTGCCCCATTGACGTCTGAAATTGCTGATCCATCCACGTATAAGGTCCATGAGGTCTGCCCTTGTTGGGTTTCGGCCACTATACTTACGTCTGACTCTGTAAAGGAACACTCTACCACGAAATATGCTAAGGCTTGCCCTTTGATCATTGTCGTTGGGGATGGTATTCTATCGCAAACCTGTGTTAATTTATCGCCCAAGTTTACCAACCGAATTCGATACCTCCGCTTATGCAAAATCTTCTTTAACGGCTGATCCGTGTATACCACTATTAGCCGACCCTAAAAATAGTGCCTGAGCTTCCTGTTGGAAATTATTAAGGCATAGGCGAACTTTTCTAGGTTCGGGTATCTGATCTCTACGTCCCGAAGTACGTGGCTAACGTAGTACACCGAGAACTGCTTTTCTCCCTTATCACGTACAAGTGTTGCTCCTACTGCCATCGGGCTCGCAGCTAAATATAAATATAAAGGTTCCGAAGGGATCGGTTTCATCAATAGCAGTGCCGAACTCAGATATTTCTTGATCCCTTGGAACGCATCTTCGCACTTGGGAGTCCACTGGAAACTTTTATCGTTTTTCGGCCCCTTGAGAGTGTGAAAAAAAGGTAAACATCTTTTGGCTGACCTTGACACGAATCTCCGAAGTGCAGCTATCCAGCCTGTCAGCCTCTGTACATATTTGTACGTCTTTGGAGATTTCATGTCTAAGATCGCCGCAATTTTTTTCGGGTTGGCTTCAATTCCCCTTTTGCTGACCAAGTATCCCAGAAATTTTCCTGAACCTAAACCAAAGGTACATTTGGTCGGGTTCAGTCTCAATTCGAGCTTCCTTACCGTTTTGAAGCAATCTTCTAGGTCTTCCAAATGATCCCGGACTGACATGCTTTTCACGATCATGTCGTCCACGTACACTTCCATACTCCGGCCCAGCTATTTCTGAATACAAAGTTTATCATCCGTTGATAAGTTTCCCTTGCGTTCAGTAATCCGAATGTCATCTTCCGATATGCATATATAGCCCGATGAGTGATGAAGCTTATCTTCGGGATGTCACCCTTACACATCAAAATTTGGTGGTATCTCGAGAAAGCGTCCATGAAACTTAACATCCCATACCCCGAAGTGGCATCAATCAGCTGGTCTATGTTGGGTAGAGGGTAGAAATCTTTTGGGCATGCCTTGTTCAGATCCGTGTAGTCGAAGCACAACCTCCACTTCCCATTTTGCTTCTGAACCAATACCATATTCGTCGACCATTCGGGATAGTCGATCTCAAGATGAACCCCGCCTCCAAAGAGTTTAGTGATCTCTTCATCTATGATCTTACGCTTTTAGGGAGAATATCCTTCTTTTTCAGATCACTTTGGTTTCCTCTTCGTAATCAGATGTAGCCTATGCGCAGTACACCGATTTCGCTTTACCCTGGCATGTTGCGAGGTTCCCATGCGAAGATATCGGCCTATACCCGAAGCAAGTCCACCAGCCCATGTCGTAGTGGTTCTGTTAATCCTGCCCCAATCTTAATCAGTTTTTCTGGGTTATCCGGTATCAATTCCACATCTTCTGTCTCTTTTGTCGGCAGTGTCATGGGTTCAGTATTGCTCTCAGTGAATGGCTCTATCTCGATGGCCATTGTGTCTGCTTCGTCATTGACCCCGACCCTCGAGGAAATTAAAGTATTAAGTAACACCTTCTGCAATGTCGAGATCACCTTTTACCTCCCCGATCCCATTCTTGCCGGAAACTTGATTTTTGAAGTGAGGTATAGACGCGTCCGCTTGAAGAATCTCCGCTAATGTCACCTTCCCAATATGGCGCCAGAAAGAATCCACTTATCTTTACAAATTTTTTACCATTATTTCGCTTACGAGGGTTGTTAACGAACCGATTTAGCTCTATAAATATATTTACATATTATTTAATCGGGTCACCAATTCAAACTGCATAACCGGACCATCTCTCAGTAAGACCCCAACTTATTATTAATGAAATTTAATTTTCTATTTTGAAATAGTAAGGGTTGATTTGATTAATGTGGATAGTTATGGGTAAAATACACAAATATTTTAAAATAAGCAAGTGGTTATAAAATATTCATTGTTGTTTGGGAATATTCGTTTGGTCGTGGAATATTCTTGTTGTTTGGGAATATTCGTGACGACTGCAGATCTTTTTGTGGGCCCCATAATGGAAAAAGCGATTGGATGAAGAAAACGACAAATATAAGTTGTTTAAAAATAATACAGTGGCGTAGTTATTCTGCTATTAATTGTTAAAATACCTCATTGGTTAAAACACAAGAAGACACTCAGTATTGCACCAATTATTGATTCTTACGTAAGAAAGGCACTACTCAATAATGGTTACGTGAATTATCGCTCAAAGATTTTATTAATTTAATAATTCTTTGCGTTGATATTTTATATTCATTGTTGTTTCAATAATCACATTACGGTAGATTTTCATTATCGAAGCAATAATTCATATTTTATCCGAATAATATTATTAGATAACATTATTGGCAATGTCTAGAAAGTTCGTCAAGGAGAGGTTTGGTCACCTAATCATGCTGCTTAGAAGGAGAAATTCTTATTGGAAAGCCCCTTCTTTCCTGAAGGAGCGGCACAAGATCTTGATGATTCTGTAATATTATTTGTGAATAATTAATTATTGATTTATATGATGAGGAAAATATTGATTTTATGTGGATATAGATGGAGAAAATTTTAAAATGACAATTGTTGAAAATTAATATTTTATCTTTTTCCGATAAAATAATTCATTTAAATGTATTATTTTAATAATATATTAATCAGTGATATTTTTATTATGAATGTGGGATATATGAGTATATGAGGAGGAAGAGTATTTTTGTGGCATTAAATGTTTAATACATATTTTGTGTTGGTGGACACAATTATCGATCGAAATTTGATTATATTTTGTAAAATCGCCTCGCTTTGTGGATTTTGGCCAATTTCGCATTTTGAATTTGGAAAAACTTTCTTCTCGCAAAGTTGTAGAGAATTGAATTTCCTATAAGAATTGCGAGATTCAAATTTTTCCGACAAAAGGGCTATTTATTATTAATTATGAAGTTCAAGCTCTAAAATAATTGATTTTTGGAAATTTTAATTATTTTTTCAAGAAAACGCGTTTTGTGTGTTAAGTGGGTCTAGCATGTGTTATTGATTCTTTGAAATCAGATCTCCAAGAGTGGGCGATAGAATTTTAATGATAATAATAATATTATATTAAATTTTCTACTTTGGTGTTCTAAAGATTTTCCTATAAATAGGGTGCTTAGGTTAGAATTAAAAATCACACCGTAAATCAAGTTTTCTCTCTATATTATCGAGCGTATTCTTGTGAGTATTTTGAGTATATTTTGAGTATTGCTATACGGTGCAAAGTTCAAGTCATGCTTTATATCCAGGTGTTTCAATTAGAGATCTTTGTCTTTACGAGGTGTGGATATTATTTTTTACGTAATGATATTATTTCTTCAATATCATTATATTTGAAATATTGATCCAAGTTTTTATCAAATTTGAAACTTTTGGTGTCTGAGTTACTTATTCATGTATACTCAAGACTATTCAAGATATCTGACACTATTTTCTATCAATCAAGACTATTCATCGAAAAATAAAAATTTTCCTTTTCGTCTAAAATATCTATGTGGATACTAGCTTTGATTGTATCTATGTTTTGATCATTCTTGAATTTTACACCACTATGATTATTTTTTGAGGTATTTTTGGACATGGATAAAACAAAGTACTAATCCTTAATCCTTAATCCTTGTCATTTTGTTTCACTTTGGATTCGTTTCTTTAAAAATATTTTTCATCATCCTCACCTTAAATGATGATATTATTGAATATCTTTGGCATTCAGTAGTGCAAAAGATGAATGATTTCGATGAATATCTTTGGCCCGTAGTGCAAAAGATGAGCAGTGTTTGTAATTTAGATGCATAATTAATCGATGAATATCTTTGGCCCGTAGTACAAAGATGAATATTTGATTCCAGATATATATTGATTGATGTTCTGGGATAAAAGATAGGCGATGAACTTTTAAATTCATACATAGAAGATAGTAGTTTGCATTCTCTACTTAACTCTTCTAATGAATTATTATTTCATTGCGAATATTGATTTAAAACTTGTGTTGTCTATTGTATTCTATTAGATTTTTCCTGTTGAAAACTAATGATAATTTGTTGTATATTATCTTAGTCATAATATTCTTTATCGGGCTAGCTTGAGCTCACCCTTTTCCTTTTTGTTCTATTTTTCTTCTCGTGAGAGGCGAGAATATAAGCGAGTACTGTAGTCTGGGGTATGGAATGAAGGTTCTAGAGAGAGTTGTTTTGTAGTCCTCACTAGTTTTGTAAAATAATGTATCAATAAATGTGATGAGGATTTATTTGAGTATAGATATTGTCTAGAAGATAATATTTGTATTCAAACTCACAATTTTACTGTTGTAATAATAAAGTTGTAGTTGTTTCTGTACCATGTATTGACAACTCAGAATGGGTGATGTATACCTATTTTGGGGGCGTCACACTCTCCTCCCAATTCCATTTTCTTTCCTCCCAGATCCATCCTCTAATAGGCATGCGTGTAGAGTATATTGACCGAGGACTCATTGTCGATCATCATCCTTTTCATATCTACTGGCCCGACCTGTGCCGTTATTACCAGTGCCCCGTCATGTGGTTCAATATGATCGATAAGATAATCTTCATCCGAGAATTAGATGGACACCCCTGAATAGGCCTTATCTTTTTGGGGTGATGAACCGGCTACAGACAATACGGCTTCGAGATGACCGCTCCACTTCCTTCCGATTACACGCCCTACCGACCCGCCCAAAATCACATCAATCACCCCTCGGGCTTGTGGGTACGGTTGTGGCTGTATTTTCCGTGTTGGTTCCCTGTTCTCCTCCCGGGGTCTTCCGAACCTTCTCGTCCGACGACATGCTGCACCAGTTGCCCATTCTGTGCGTTCTTCTCTATCAGATCTTTCAGGTTGTTGCACTCCTCCGTCGTATGCCCCCGAGACTGATGATACTCACAATATTTGTTTCGACCCCTCTTCCTAGACTTCGGGATCGCTTGGCACGGTTCGAAAAAGGGCTTGTTTCGCATCTCCTCCAGTATTTTAGCCCGATCCATGTTGAGTGCGGTGTAGACTTTGTTGACATTTTTGTTGGGGAAAGGTGGTTGTCCACTGCTCGAACCTTCCCCAGTATAGCTTTTCTTCCCATAGTTATTTGACCTCCCCTGACTGTCTGACTTCTAAAAATTCTGTTTATCTCGATCCCTGGGTTTCTCGTAGGATTGGGAGTGGGTTTGAAATTTCCCATCGCCTCCTCTATCGCTATATGTCCCTCGGCTCGGTGGAAAGCTTCTGTCAAATCTGCCGGAGGGTTGATCACCAAATCCTTCATCAACTTCTTTGACTTCCTAATGTCTAAGCTAGTCATGAAGAAGCCCAGGGCTTGTGGGGAGTTTAATTCTGCTACCGACCCCACAGCCTCTCGGAACCTCTTGACGTATTGTCCCAGACTTTCATCTGACTTCTATCTGACCTGCATGAGGGAAGCTGTGATTTTTCCCTCTTCTTATTACTCCCGAATCGAGCATGGAATTTCTCCCGAAGGTCATTCCATGAATTAATTGATCCCGTCTCCAGGGTTCCCATCCACTCCCGGGCGCTCTTTTTCAAGGTTATTATGAATATATGACACTGGCAAAGATCCGAATCCCGTAGATGTCATCACCTATCATACCCGTCCCGAGTGGTCATACGGATCCCCATCGTCGTGAGGTCTCCATCGGAGGCATCTTCTTCGGGGGCTCATTGTCTCTCTCGATTGATCTCCCATGAGAAAGGCGGCCTACGCAGTCAAGGCATCCCCGTCAATTCTTTGCACAAGAATTTTTCCACCTCGCCACCCTTCGAGCGAGGGGGTCGACTCTTCTTTATGGGGGGATGATCGGGGTTTGTCCCTCCCATATTCATGAGTCACGTCCCTCCTCCTCCTCCGCCTGACCGCCTGGATGTTCGATCGTCGCTTCATCGACGGCTCCTCCCGGGCCGGCCATCCCTCTCGAGCGGCTTTTTACTCTACTCCTTTCCTTATCCGCCTCTCCCCGTCGGGGTGACCAAAATTGGCTCTGATGCCTACGCCTCTTTGAGCATGCCTCCTGTTCTCCGGCCATATTAGCCATCTGCTGTACGAGCTCCTCTTGCTGAAGGCGTAGGGCCATCATGGCGTCCTTATTCTATTGCATCTTTTTCTACAGGATGAACTCTCTCTGATCCCGACTGCTCTCGCCTCGGCCTTTTCCATGCACCTCCAGTGCCCGAGAGTGATTCTCGTCTACCCGACTAGCCTGGTTAGGGTTATGATGGCCATCATGGATGAGTCTTCGCCGAGGGGAGGCGGGCGATTCCACCTGATCTCCCTGGATTCTGGAACCTAATCTGTCCTTGACCGACCCCCTCACTTGGGTGGTCTGGTGTGTTTTATCCTTTTTATGGTCAGAAACCGCATACTCCACGCTCGCCATAGTTTCTTACCGGAAAAGGCTGGCTGTGATTGATTAAGCTCTAAAAACCCCTCCTTCTAGCGCCAATGTTAACGCTTGAGTTTTCTTTGGCAAGCGTCAATCACGTAATTCACGCGCTAGAACTCGCATAATAACAGATCACATAGAAGTTTGACGGCTTGTGCGGCCGGGGATAACTCCGGTGTGAGAATAAGTACAGCCGTTACAAGGTTTAACAATGGAGGCTAAGTGTTTGAAGTGTTCAAAAGAGGTATTACCGCTAATTGTAATCCTGGCCTCAGATTTATAATGCTCACCACCTTTAGAATCCTTCTCCGAAGTCGATTAGGACTCCAAATTATGGTAGTTACCATAATTTGGGTCCAACACAATCTCCTTAAAAGGTGCAAGTGGAATCCAATCCAACCACTACCTTTTGAGTTACCTTTATTCAACTACTGGCCAGATCCGAACTCGTGACGCAGGAAAGCCCACCGCGCAGCCCAAACAACCCCACCATCAGTCGGGCTTCGCCCAAAGGACTCAAGACCCAATTTTAACTCCACACGACAACAGTAAGGCTCTACCAAGGGGTCTTGGACAACGAACTCCAAGACATCCACTAAAATGAGGCTCCTACCGAAAGGACTCGGAACGCCAGTTCTAACAACTCCAACCTCTCCATGGGCTTCAGCTCAATGGTCTCCTAAAGACCTTCTAATGTCAGGCCTTCGGCCCACGTAAAGGTTGATAAAATGCTCCTGAACACTTTCTATTTATTGTATATTTATGTAAAGGACCCTTCGTCCAACTATTTGGAGGATTTGTCTACAAAATGTTGGTCATATATATATATGTATATATATAATTAATGACAATTAAGTATTACATTAAAATTAAGGATACATTCCTATAACGATAATTTTAAGAACAAATCTATTTTAATAAATTTATATTTAGTAATCAGGTCATAATAATAATCAAAATAATATGTTTTGAACTTTATATCACTTCATAATTTAAAATTTTAAAATATATTTTTAATTTTAAAATAAATAAAAATACTTTACATTCCAAATTAATTGTTCGGTTTTGATTTTTAAAGTCAAATTAACCATTTTAAAACTAATCTTTTATTATTATTTTTGCTAACATATAGGTGAAGAGATTATAACCAAAAGAAAGTATATACAATTTATTACTAATCCTAATTTTTATAATTTCGTAAATATATTTATATATCTTAATTATTAATTTTAAAAAAATTAAAACTGAACAATTAATTTGAGACGAAGGGAATATATCTTTTTAATTTTGGCGGAAAAAGGAGTGTACTTATGGTCCTCACCGGTCACCATCGCTTTCCCAGTTAGAAGAAATCACCCCCTGATTGCCACGTGGACTTCAACATTATGGGAAGCGAGGGTCAAATGGGAGGAGTGAAGGAATCAAGGAAATATGAGATTTGCTCAAAATATCCCGTACACAGTACAGTACTCGTGTCACACTCAGAAATATTACAATGACCCCATACAGTATACAAATTTAATAATTTTGTCCCATGAAAAATAAAAAATAAAATAAATAAATAAATAAAATTTCGTTCCTGCTAACACATTAATAAATTGCTCATAGAAAATTTAAATTTCAGGCAAGCATGCTCTATATATTTAGTAAGATTGACTGAAAAATATTATTCTTATTATATATTTAGTAAGAGTGATTGAAAATATTTTCCTTATTATTGTTAAGCCACGATATTTTTCCTCTTCTTTTGGTCGAGTAAGTTAGAAACTTACTTGCTTAATTAATTAATCTATTGGGCCATTATTATTAAATCTTGAAAGTCACCTACTTACCACCATATTACTTATTTAACCCTATAAGGCGGAATTGCTTATTCATTAGACTAACCCATTAGATCATTTAATATTTATTACTTTGACTCAGAATGATGAAAAAAGCATTTACGGTTGACTAACATAACCGCCACGCATTAATGTGGATGGGATTATAGCCTTTTCTACAGGAGTGTTCTATGAATTTGTTATATCCTGCGTGGTAGACAAATTAGTGATCCTCTTAATTTTGATTTACCATGAGTGGTAAACAAAATGCTTGGAGTAAGTAGGTATGGTTGGACTTCACGGCCATTCGATGACCTTATTATCGGGAGTGTTCCTATGAATTTGTGACCTAGTGTGGTAGACAAATTAGTGATCCTTATATCTTGGTCTTTATATCTTGATCCTTATATCTTGGTCCTTAAATAATTATTTCTCCGAGTGGTAATCAAATGTCCTTATATACTTGTTCTACCCAGAGGTGGTAAGCAAGATCTTGATGGTGCAAAGAGGATCATTAATTCATTTCGACATATGGTCGATCTTACACTTCGTAAACGATAAGTATACATTACTTTATTTTATTCAAGTGTTGAGTTCGATTCATTCAATTCGATTCATTAAATTCTATCCATTAAATTGAGTTCACTTCATTTTATTCTTAATCATTATATGCCTTAACTAGTTCACAATCTAAGCTCGGTTCATTCAAGACTATTGGTAATTTAATTATTGACAAGAAACGAAAAGCATCAATGCGAAGTCGCTGACATAGAAAAAGTGAAATTTGAACCATTCGATCTATTCATTCATATCGACAAACACGTTGTGTAAAAAAACATAAATTCTAACATAATTTCATAATGAGTAGAAGTCCCGATAAAAGTTTTAAAACAAAATCCTTAAACAATTTCCAAAATAAGCGAAATTTTCACAAATATTTTTAAATAAAACTCAGGAAAAATAAGAGCATTCACTTCAGGCATCATCCTCTCCATCTGAAGAGTCGAACAAGGATGGATCCACGTTAGCTGTAATCAACTTCTCCTTGCCACGACTCCGGCAGAGCTCATAGCTTTCAGAATATATCTTCATAATCTCTCCGTTGATCTCATCTGAGTTCCGATACTCTTCACAGATCTGTTTGCGAAGGTCATCGGTTAGAGGGAGCCCAAGGTCCCGAATAGCCTTGAGTTCTCGGATTTCTTCTTCCAGCTTCTGACGCTTATTCAGATGACGAGTTTCTGCTAGCTCTAGCTTCTGGATCGTTTTAGTCAAGATCTTAGCATCAGCCTTTAGCTCTTTGATCTTCTCCATCCTTATTTCTCTCCTCTGAACCAAGTCAACATTCATCTTGACGATCTCCTCATATTGTGCTTTAGTTGACTTCAGTTCTTCATTGAATGTCTTCGCATCTCCTTTGGCTTAGGCCAACTCTTTCCGAAGACCCTCATTCGTGTGAAGAACGCTCTCACGCTGAGTCCTTTCCCGAGCCAGAGCAGACTACAGGATGGCATTCTCCTTCCTCATTGCCTCTTCTTCGGATTCAGCTTCGATAGACCTTGGACGCAGACGTCCGAACACAGCATTCGCCTACGCATGTCCAGTATTATTCGATCAGTTTCAGATGTATAAGTATAAAGATAAATACGGAAATAAAGGAGAGAACCATTTACCTTCGCCAGGTAGCTCTTGCCTTCACTAAGCAAATCCCCGTTCGAACTGTTCCTGAATCGATGGTCATCGGTTTCACGGACGAAGGCGTCAAACAGTTGAAAAGGAAAGTTGGTATTAAATCGAGGCCACATGGTTGGAGAGGCCATAGCGTCATGCTGAAATTCAGAGGTTGACTATCTTGGAGGAGAAGGCATGGATTGATTGTGAATTGGTGAGGGATCCACATGTATATTTGCCGGAGAGGGAGATCGATTAGGATTAGGTTCATGGATTGGTGAGGGAGCCAAGGATGAACCTGGATGGCTATCTGATGGATGTTTCCTTTTTCGAGATAAGATGGGGAAAGATCCGACCAGTTCATCATCAGGCACTTGAATTTCAGTTGGGACTATTGGGGGAATGTCACCAAGACGATGGAACTTTGAGCTCATTCGGCGATCCAAAGGTAATCTTTGTCCTTATCTTCTTAGTTAGGAGAACCTTCGCCCGATCGTGGAGAGGTATATCAGCTGTGCTTCTCTTAATCGGGATAGATTCGGAAGGTGCAGAGCTAGGGTTGGATGACGGGGTTGTTTGTGGAATTGCTTCAGAAATTGTTTCCGGATCACTTTCACTTAAATATCTCAAAAAACTGTGTTACAAAGTTGTTCGAAACTTACATTTATCGTCATATAGCCAGGCTTGCTTAGTCAGAAGTGTAAAACTCCATTCCTTCGGAGGAATCTTCTTCAAAAAATCTGTCATTTCCTTCACACGCTCTTCGGGGATATCTCCAAAGTCAGCAGATATCCGATCAGAGATAGTCCAATCAGAAAGAAGAGATTTGGTCTGAAACAAAAACCATTTTTCGTGCCATCCCTTGTTGCTTGACGGGGTATCCATCAGGGGTCTCTTCTCAAATCTGGTGTTGGGTCGTGGAGACTATTTGCTCAACATTTTGAAACCTCGTTCTCGGGACCTACCAGCGGAGAAGAAGGTGAAGAAGATGTCGACAGAGGGAGGAATCCCTAATTCGTGGCAGAAAGCAATGAATGCCAGAATGTGGATGTAGGAATTAGGCACCAACTGGGCGAAACCCACTCCTGTGAATCCTAGGAGGGTAACGACGAAGGCATAGAGGGGTAGACGAATCCCCTTTTCAAGAAAAGTAACTGCCATAGCGACCCAACATCCGGTCGATGGTACATGTGTTCTTCAGGAGCGGGAGCCCTTATAGCGTACATATCTAGAATCTGATAGCGAGTCCAGAGGATACGTATCTCAAATTCCGTAACAGTGGAGGGGGTATTGGCATGAGAAAACTGTTCCCCATCCTTGAAGAAGTCGGAAGGAGGCAGAGAAGGGATCAGGGGCGGATTCTTCCCCATGGTTGCTGTGGATTGGGGATTGGAACTCGAACCCTCTTGGTTAGGGTTTGGATTGGGGAAACGGTGCAAACGGAAGTCACGCTGAAGGGAGAATTTTGGTTAGAGTTCACGGTCACCACCATTGAGATTTCAGAAAAGCAGAGAAGGAAGTTCGTGAAGGATAAGAAAGCTCAAAGGTTCAAAGTTCAAATTGGCGTGTAAAACCGTCAAAATTGGTAAAGTTTATCTTTTATCTTGATTTACATATGAAAGTTACGAAGGCGGCACATTAAATGTTAGTAATGATGAGAATTCGAATGGAAAGCGTTCGGATCAATTCTTAGACATTTTATCAGATTGGGCTTCTCGGTTGGATTTTCGGTTTTAGCCCGCCTTGTTCAATTCAATCAACTTTATCGACCGGCCTTTTACTCGGACATTTGACCATTCCCCTGCCTCATCTTATGGACCAAATTGGGTATGTCTCAATTACTTTGTTATGGGCCTTTAGTAAATTCTAATATCATGGACCATTTATAGTTTTCTATTAAACATTCATTCAACAAAAAACTAGGGGGCAATGTTGGGTCATGATATTTCCCTCTTTGGTAGAAAGTAAGTTGGGCTCACTTGTTTAATTAATCTATTGGGCCATCATTATTGAACCTTGAAAGTCATTGGGCCTAGTCACCATATTACTTATTTAACCCTATAAGGCAAGGAATTCGGTTCATTGGACTAACCCATTAGATCATTTAATATCTATTACTTTGACTTGTAATGATGAAAAAGCATGACGGTTGACTAAGACACCTGCCATGCATTAATATGGATGGGATTATAGTCGATTTACGCATGATAAACAAATGACCAAAGGTAGTGAGTAGACTGCAGCAAAAGCGACGGGACCCATCGATCACGCAAGGGTCGTCGAGAAGTAGTGGGTGACACGAAGCGAGGCAAAAGAGAGTATTACCTATCAACTAAGTCTTCACAAACAGGTACGTTCTCATACACATTCTCATTCATATTCACACATACACACCACTGAGGATTATTATCTCTCTCAATACACTAGACATTACATCCTCCATTGTTAACCTTGTGAACACGATATCGACTCTCACGCTCGAGCTATCCTCGTGATCCTATCCGTCGAGCTTGTGGTGTTTATCGTGGTTCTTGTATGCAGGATCGAGTATGCCTTACGTGATTGGGACGTTGGAGAAGATCTTGGCGTTAACACTTATTATATTTCAATTTCTTTTCCCTATTAAATGCATGCACACTTTAAAATTTTCTCATTTTAATATATTGAACCCCGTTCACAACCGAACTGATGCTCTCTTTTTTTCTGGGTATTTTTTTAGGAGGGGTTGTTAGGATATTTCATATTAATTTTATATAAGATAAATTTAAAAGTGTAAATGAATTAATAAGTTTAGTAAAGTCTCAATCTAATAAGTTTACCTTTTAGGTAAGAAGATTATCCAACATGCTCCGGTCTATACATGTATGCGTTGTATTGGTGATGACTTGATGTTGAATGCATTATATAATTCCGCTACAAGTGATATAAGATTCTATGGTTCGATGGCCCAAGTATCAATGTACTCTAAGGTTGAACACATTTGCAAGTCGTGTGTTACCTAGTTCGTGCGGTGGAACAAATAAAATTGAGTTAGGTGGAGTGTAAGGGATCACTCCCACGCTTGTATAGTATGATTTGAGTTGAATGGAGTTGGTTAAGGATGACTTTAGAAAAGCCGCTCAGGGTGAATCGTACACAAGGAATGAGGTTGTAGTAACTCGTTTAACTCTAGCGTGGTGATTCTGATGAAGTAGTATTAGAGTCGAACATGATTCTTAAAGGACTCAAAAAAGATGTGCTCAATAATTACTCTAGTATGATATTTATGATGACATTCAAGTAAAATGTGGAGATTGTTAGAATATTTCACACAAATCTTACATCAGATAAATTTAAGAGTGTAGATGAGTTAATAAGTTTAATAGAGTTTTAATCTAATAATTTAACTTTTTAGATAAATAGGTGATCTAACATGTTTGTTTGATATAGAGCGTAGAGGATATATATATATATATATATATATATATATATATATATATAACTAATGCCCAATTTCCATCAATTGCTGCCTGACTGACTCTATGGAGAAAGAAAGGGCAAAAAAGGTCCCAACACAAGCCATCTTAATCTGCCACTTGCAAAATGCATGCCACTCTTTTTTGCTGGCTTGCTGGACTGGAAACTACTTTTGTCAAATTGCCCAATCCCATGGCCCCTCTTTACTTTAGTCCAGTCCTGCCAGATTATTGTACTGAAACACTGTTGGCCGTATGATATATGATCAAGTGGGAATTGGGAAGCTTAGAGAGGAGGTGCAGCTGCAAGGGGACCATGATCAACCATACAACACCGAAACATCTCTCTAGTTCGGCAGTGAGTAAGCCACTGAGAGTGCACCTGACATTATGATTGCTTCTTTCTTTCTTTTTCTTTTATTTATTTATTTATTTGGAATTTCATGATGGAACACATTTTTACCCGTTCTTTTTGTTTCTTGTGTGGTTAATTTTGTTCACATGTAGTATATATAATTTTATTTTAATTTTTTCTCTTTCTTTTTATAACACTTGTGTATGGCCAACCATGAATAGTCTCCGGCATGGACATATTTATACGAGCGAGAGAGAGATTATGTAAAAATATTAATTTTTTTATATGATTATATTAATTCCCTTAATATTAATGTTGAATGTTTTTCCAACAAAAAAGAAGAAGATAAAAGTAAAAATCAAGTCTATGTTTGTTTGTTTAAAAAGATTACACACACGTGTACAAAATTTGAATATCTTTATTACTACTTTATAAATAAATAATTATTTTGTATGAACATAAGTTAGTAGACATAAATGTTTTAGGGAGACCAAAAGATTCATCAGATACCTCAAAATCTATTGAAAATGAAACAGTTGCTGTCGTTATGTATCAAATTGGGTTGACAGGAAAAAAATCCATTTCTCACTCCACTCGTATTCTAAAGCAGCCTACACCACCATATATATATATATATGGGATCCTTCTATGATAGGTTCTTTATGAGAATCGCAGAACACCCTTTTTGAGCAGATTGATCAACTTATTGGAAGAAATTTGAGATTGGGATATATTAATACCAATGTTTTAATATTTCACTAGGTTTTATTTAAATAAGAGGGCTCACATTTTAACATATTATCACATTATAGTTAAACACAATGAATATTTAATATTAAAATATTAAGTAAGTCACAAGTTATACTTTAACCTACTCTTTTTTACGCATTGACGCTTTATCAGTTTTAATCAAATATAAAGAGATTGCACAAAATATTAAAATATTAAAATATTTAAAATATTCCGTACCAAAGACAAGTATGATTCTACTACTTTTTTTTTTTAACACATTCATGCTTTATCACTTTTTAATCAAATATAAAGAGATTGCACAAAATTTATTTTGACTTACAAATATAATGTTAAAATAAATATTAGTAATATAAAAATAAATATAATTATATTATAAATATAATTATATTATAAATATATAAATATTAATATTATTTTAATATTAATATATTAAAAATAAATATAATAAATATATAACTATGCAAGATATATAATTATATTATTAATAATTATGCAAGATGTAATAAAGATGTAAATATTATTAATATAAAATAAATATTGTAAGACCTCAAACTTTTATAAATAAAGATGATTTTTTTATAAATATTATTTTGAATATTATGGAATAAATTTGATATAATGTTATAGTTGTGGGTAATATTTATAAATTTTGCAAAGTATGCAAGTTGTTATAAAATATTCGTTTGGTAGGGAATATTCTTTTGTTAGGGAATATTAAATACAATGGCTCAATCATTGGTGGACCCCTATACAATGTGAAATTATTGTCGGATCGAGAAAGCGACAAAAATATTTTATAAAAATAATTGGCGGAGGTGTTAATTAAAACTATTGAACTACCCGTTGGTAAAAATACGAGAATCTGGCGTGGTTGCGTAGTAGACACAAGTATTGATTATTGATGCTTACGTGAGAAGTCACTCAAATTATGCTTAATTATTCTACGATAATCACACGATCATATCTCTTATATTATTGATTCGATTATTGTCACAAAGATATCATCGTATAATATGTTATAGTATTAAATCAATAATTGAGGCGACAAGTTATAAATGATTAATAATTGTTGAAAGATTAAATATGTGTTGATGAAAAAAAATGATTTGTGGTAAGTTTGATTATTTTATGGGGGCTCGTATGTCATCATCTAAAGAGTCTCTTCGTCAATAGTAATTACCTTGTGAATAGTATTTTACTTCGTCCAATAGTAATTACCTTAAATCGATAATAGTTACCCTTGTGAATAGTATTTACCTTCATTAATAAGTAATTACCTTCCGTTAATAGTAATTACCCTTGTGAATAGTATTTACAACCGTCGATAGTATTTACCTTTGTTAATAGTAATTACCTTTACCAGACGTCGAACCACTTGTCATTTCACATTACTGGCGTCGAACCACTTGTCGTTTCACATTACAAAGCGTCCAAACCGATTCGTCAAGCCACTTGCCTTTTCCTTTTCGGCGGTGCTAAGCTAGAAATCTTCTATAAATAGAGGCCTAGGGCTTCATTATTTTTCACTTAATTCATTCAAGCTATATAGAGAGAAAGTATAGAGAATAAGAGAGAAAAGAAGAAGGTATTATTTTGTTACTACACTGCTTTGCGATATTCAATCTCTATCAAATGTAAAGGGTGTTATTCTTTCTTATTCATGAAGAGAGAAGCTGTTGTTATTCCATTGCTTATTATTACATTGGAATAACTTTGTATCGTGGTTTTACCTATACTTGGTGACATTCTTCTATTATTACGTTGGAACATCCACATATGTGTGTTTTACAGGACTGGTTAAAATCTTTTATTATTTTGTTGGAACATCACATGCGTGTGTTTTTACACTGGTTTCGGTCTTTTTATTATTACATTGGAACATCACATGCGTGTGTTTTACACGGACTGGTTCCGTCTTTATCATTCTGTTGGAATATCCTATCATGTGTTTTACAATCGGATGCAGTTCCATCTTTATTATTACTGTTGGAATATCCCGTGGGTGTGAATTTCACGACTGGTTCCGTTATTTATTATTACATTGGAATAACTTTGTCTGTGCTTGATCTATCGCATGCATGGTGATTTCTTTTGTTATTTCATTCTTTATTATACCCAGTTGGTTAAAACTTTGACTTATACTCCATGAAATTAGTGGAATATCCTTGATATTTGCGTTTCATCCAGTATCTTTTCATGAAAATATTCTTCTGATCATTCTTGAATTTTACTCTACAAAACGATATCATGTTGATAATTTGGACGTTAATAATTCCTGGATAAAATAATTCTTGAACTTGTTTTATTGAATTCTTATATCATTGTCATCATCCTCATGTTTTATATTTTTTAAAGTCATCGTGGCTTTGTAGTGCGTAGATGGACTTGGTATGATTATGACCGAGAGACTATTCGGTGTAATCATGGCGTAGTAATGTTACAAATGATGTGGTAAAAATCCTCGATTGGTAGTAGTGCATTGATGGGACGATTGTTGGCATGATCATGACCATTAATGAATACACAAATATTCTTGGCCCGTAGTGCATGAATAATTGTGGTCGTGATACTTAAAGAATATCCTTGGGCCAGTAGTGTGGGGTGATTCGATGATGTGAAATATTTATTAAAGCTGAGTCTCAGCTATAACAGTGATGAAAAACCTTTTAAAACCTAAAAGATAGTAGACTTTATTTTCTACTTGACTCTTTTAATGGATTGCATATTCCGCTGCAGTTAAACTGGTTGTCTATTGTATTTTATCGGTTTAACATTGTTGAAGACTATTGATAATTTATTCGCATTATCTTAGTCATAATATTTCTTCTTGGGCTAGTTGAGCTCACCCTTTCTTTCACCGTTCTCTTGTGAAATGAGAATATAAATTTGAGACGAGTCTGGGAAGCAGTGATGGTCACGAAGATAGCATTAGTAGTCCTCACTATTACGTGAAATAGTATGATAATAATTGTAATGAGGACTTTTTTTTTTGAGTTTGTATAATATCTAGTAGAGCGATATTTGTATTTAAACTCACGATTTATGTCGTATTGTACACCAGCAGTTATGTTAAGTAAGTTGTATTTAAATTACATACCATGTAAGTGGTGACCCAAGATGGGTGATGTATACCTAATTTTGGGGGCGTCACGGTTAGTATCGAGCTTAGGATATGATCCCTGGCTAAGATGTGAGAATAGTACTAGGAGGGAGGCGGGGAATACCTTCATTTAGTATGACCTACCTAAGTTTATGTCTTTATATTATTGGTTGGTCGGGAAGATAGGGATAATTTGTTACATGTCAATTAACCTTTTGTTTTTGTGGAAGTATCTCGAAAATGACATCCGAGAATGTTGAGAATATGATGGAGCATGAGCGATCGTTGATTCACCACATATCAATAATCGGGATAATGTGCATCGAGGAAGGCGACAATCCTCGTGCAAACAACAACACTTGACCAAATGATGAATGATCAAATGTTCAGAGGCATTATGCAATTTATATGCAACAGACAGGTGAAACGACTCTGTCCAAAAGCGTAGGTGAAAACACGAAAAACTCTCGGCGGTCACCGCTAAACAATTCAAGGAGCTGGGACCACCGGAGTTTAAGGAGAGCAAAACCACTTTGGCGGAAGCATGGATAAAGCAGATTACCAAGATATTTGATGTCTTGGGATGCTCCGAGGAGCAAAAGGTTCCTTTGCGCGCTTTTTATGTTCTTGTGGAGAGGCGGATTCTTGGTGGGAATCGGTAGAAGCGTACTCAACTTCTTTGTCTTGAAGATATCTTGGGAGAAGTTCGGGGAGTACATTCAACGACAAATACTTTACGAAAGTATTCGCATACATGAAGGAGGTGGAATTTATCAAGTTGGAACAAAATAATATGACCAGTTATGCATGATACGAGGCAAAATTTGCGGAGTTATCACGGTTTTCGTCCCCACTTGGTGGATAATGAAGAGAAGAATGCGGCGAATGTTTTTAAAAGGTTTGAAGCGGGAGATACGTCAACATCTTATTTCTCATAAAGCGTGTTTGTATTGAGATGTTGTAAATAGGGCTCGATTAGTGGAACAGCGATAATGAGTCAACACAACTAAAAGAGAAGCGTAAGCAAAATTATAATACCAAATGGAGAGTAGTCATGAGCGGTGACAACAAAGCGTGGAGGAATCAATGCCGGGCGGATATGGTAACGCCGGTGGTAATCGGGGCAAAACAATAAGAATGGATATTTGAAAGCGGAGATTCAACAATGGTGGAAAGGCGTCAAAGACCTGGCACCCATTGTTAAGGAAGGAGAAAGACCACTATCATATGCTTCAAATGCGGAGGAGAGGACACATCGATCTAAAGCTGCGCGTCATGCCGTCCAAAAGCATGTTATAATTGTGGAAGAGAAGGTCACTTAGCTCGATTTTGTAGTTTCTGAGAAGACAAATTCAGCTAGGATGGAGGCAAACCAAAGGCCATCCCGGAAAATTCAAAACCTAGGTGGTCTGAGGAGAGCGTTTGTTGTGACCTCCCAAAGAGCAAGGAATCCGAATGAGGTCATCACGGGTAAGCTTATCATAAACTCTAATGAAGTCTATACTTTATTTGATCTGGGTTCTACCCATTCTTTTATTTCTCTACTTGCGCTCATCGATTAAATTTGACTCAGGAGAAATTAGACTTTTGACTTATTTGTGGAAACTCAGTTGGGAGAAACATTCATTACATCCTTTGTTTATAAGTCTTGTTTGGTTCAAATCGGTACCCTCACATTACCGTCGATCTTATTTTATTAAAAATACTTGCATTTGACGTGATTCTGAGGATTGATTGGTTAACTACTTATCATGCAAAAATTGATTATTTTTAGTAAGGTTGTTAGCTTTCATATTCCTAATAAACCTATTATGCGAATTCAAACGACCAAACCATTAAAATCAATCACGGTCATCTCAAGCCATAAAGCTATTCGTTTATTGAAAAAGCGGATGTCAAGCTTTCTTAGCTCATGTCACGATTTAAATAAAAATACGCCGGTTTTAAACGATATTCCTATTGTTAATAAATTTCTGACGTATTCTCAAGAACTTCTGGCCTACCCCAGGCGTGAAATTGAATTTTGTATCGACCTTGAACAGATAAAACCTATTTCCAAAGCCCCATATCGAATGGCTCTATTGAACTTCGAGGAGTTAAAGACCCAACTGCAGGAATTGTTAGACATTGGCTTTATTCGTCCTAGTACTTCTCCTTGGGGTGCTCTCATTTCTATTCGTGAAGAAGAAAGATGGGAGTATGCGACTTTGTATTGATTATCGGGAGTTGAATCATGTCACCATCAAAATAGGTATCCATTGCCGCGTATTGATGACTGTTTGACCCGATTACAAAGAGCCAAATTCTTTTCAAAGATTGATCTTCGTTAGGATATCACCAATTGAAGATTAGAAGCCGCGACATTCCAAAGGCGGCTTTCGGAACTCGATGCGGGCATTATGAATTCTATTCATGTCCTTTGGATTGACTAATGCTTATCTTTGCCTTCATGGATATGATGAGCCGAGTATTCAAGGAATATTTAGATCACTTTGTGGTGCGTCTTTATTGATGACATCCTTATTTATTCCAAAAGCCGTGAAGATCATGAAGCAACACTTGAGGTCGACACTTCAAAAGCTTCGTGAATATAAGCTTTATGCCAAGTTGAAGAAATGCGAGTTTCGGCTTGAAGAAGTAGCATTCCTTGGGCACGTGGTATCAAGTCATGGAATATCATTGAATGAAGAAAGATTGAAGCTATTCAAAGCCTGGGAACAACCTAAATCGATAATGAAATGTACGTAGCTTTCTCGGTTTAAATTTGGTTATTATCGGAGATTCGTGGAAGGATTTTCTCGAATCGCTACTCCATCGATTTCGGTGACTCGGAAAGATACAAAGTTCGGTTGGAGCGAAGAATGAGAAGAGTTTTCAAGAACTCAAGAGGAGACTTATTTCAAAGACTGTTACGACAATACCATCCGGCTCGGAGGATTTGTCATTCTGATTATGCTTGAGCAAAGGGTTGGGATGTGTTCTTATGCAACATGGAAAAGTTATAGCTTTATGCTCTCGCGACAACTCAAAGAATATGAGAGGAATTATCCTACTCATGATCTAGAGTTAGCATTTGTTATCTTCTGACTTAAAATTTGGAGGCATTACTTGTATGGGGAGAAAGTGGAGATCTTTACGGATCATAAAAGCCTCAAATATTTCTTCACTCAAAAGGAACTCAACATGCGACAACGACGTTGGCTTGAACTATTGAAAGATTATGATCATACCATCCAATACCATCACGGAAAAGCGAGCGTGGTAGGCGACGCATTGAGTAGAAAATCATATGCAAATCACGAGTGCGATATTGTCAACGCATATGAGCCCATTTTTGTGTGACTTGCAAAGGATGGAGATAGAGTTAAAGACTCGGGGGACGCATGTGATGATAAGCGAGTATCTGAGTAGAACCGACTTTAATCGATAAAGTTAAAGGCGCTTTCAAGCTCTGGACACTGGAGGCGATGCGTATGAGGAAGAAAGTTCAAGAAGGTGCTATCTGGGAAGCAAGAATCGATGAAGAAGGAATACTTGAGTCAACTCCGGACTTTGTGTTCTATGACCACGATTTAAAGTATAATATCATGATGGAGGCGCATAACACACCATTTTGCAATCTATCTGGGAGTACCAAAATGTATCATGATATTCGTCATACATTTTGGTGGAGCAATATGAAGAGAGAGATAATATTTGTTTATCTCAAGGTGTCTAACTTGTCAACGAGTTAAAAGCGGAGCATCAAGTACCAAAAGGTCCATTGCAACCACTTGAAATTCCGAATGGAAGTGGGAGCACATTACCATGGATTTCATCAGGGTCTTCCTAAGGTTTCTCAAGGCATTGATGCGATTTGGGTCATTGTTGATAGATTGACCAAGTGCGCTCATTTCTTACCGAAATCTGAGAAACTTATACACTTGAACGTCTTGCTCGTATGTACATAAGCGAGATTGTAAAGATGCATGGTATCTGCGGTATCCATAGTTTACGATCGAGACCCAAGATTCACTTCACGATTTTGGGTTAGTTTTTGCAAAAAGCTATGGGCACAGACTTACGATTTAGCTCGGCATATCATCCTCGGATGGACGAGACGATCGGAGAGGACTATTCAAACTCTTGAAGATCTATTAAGACTACGTGTCCTTGATTTCAAGGGAGTTGGGACAAGTTCTTACCATTGGTGGAGTTTTCCTACAACAACGGTTATCAAGCAAGTATTGGCATGGCTCCATTTGAAGCATTGTATGGAAGAAAGTGTCGATTCTCGATTATCTTTGGGATGAGGTGGGTGAAGCAACGTTGTTGGGACAGGAGTTGATACGTATGACTACGAAAAAGATTCAAACGATCCCAAACAACGTATAAAAACCTCATAAAATCGACAAAAGAGTTATCTTGATCTTCATCGAAAGCGCCGTGGAATTCGATATAGGAGATCGTGTGTTGTTAAGAGTTGCTCCATGGAAAGGAGTTACAAGATTTGGGAAAGAGAGGAAAACTTAATCCTCGATTCATCGGTCCATTTTAATCCTCGATCGAGTAGGAGGCTGTGGCCTATAGACTCGCTTTCTGCCAAATATGTCTTGTGTTCATAACGTTTTTCACATATCTATATTACGTAAATATGTGAAAGACCGAACAAATATTATTAAGTTAGAACTAGGGACGAAAATAGCGGAAGATTTGGCGTATGAAGAGGTTCTGTTCAAATTTTGGATAAGAAGGAACATATTCTACGCTCGAGGTTATACCTCAAGTCAAAATTTTGTGGAGGAACCACGATGTTGAGGAAATGACTTGGGAGTTAGAATCGAAATGAAATCAAGGTATCCTTACCTCTTGATATACCAGTCGTACACCCTAATTTCGAAATGAAATTTCATAAGAAGGGAGGTTGTAAGACCCAACTTTTATAAATAAAGATGAATTTTTCTATAAATATTATTTTTGAATATTATGGAATAAATTTGATATAATGTTATAGTTGTGGGTAATATTTATAAATTTTGCAAATTATACGAGTTGTTATAAAATATTCGTTTGGTGGGGAATATTCTTTTTGTTAGGGAATATTAAATATAATGGCTCAATCATTGGTGGACCCCTAACAAAATTATTGTCGGATTGAGAAAGCGACAAAAATATTTTATAAAAATAACGGCGGAGGTTTCAGTTAAAAGCGTTGAACTACCCGGTGGTAAAAAAATGCGATGTCTGGCGTGGTTGCGTAGTAGCACTGCGGTATTGATTATTGATGCTTACGTGAGAAGTCACTCATTTATGCTCAATTATTACTACGATGAAATTCTTTGCATCATATCTCTTATATTATTGATTCAATTATTGTCACGATTATCATCATATAATATGTTATAGTATTAAATCAATAATTGAGGCGACAAGTTATAAATGATTAATAATTGTTGAAAGATTAAATATGTGTTGATGAAAAAAAAATGATTTGTGGTAAGTTTGATTATTTTATGGGGGCTCGTATATGTCATCATCTAAGAGTCTCTTCGTCGATAGTAATTACCCTTGTGAATAGTATTTACCTTCGTCGATAGTAATTACCTTCGTCGATAGTAATTACCCTTGTGAATAGTATTTACCTTCGTCGATAGTAATTACCTTCGTTAATAGTAATTACCCTTGTGAATAGTATTTACCTTCGTCGATAGTATTTACCTTTGTTAATAGTAATTATCTTTACGGACGTCGAACCACTTGTCGTTTCACATTCTGGCGTCGAACCACTTGTCGTTTCACATTACTGAGCGTCAAAACCGGTCGTCGAGCCCTTGCCTTTTCACACGGCGGTCTGCTAAGCTAGAAATCTTCTATAAATAGAGGCCTAGGGCTTCATTATTTTCACGAATTCATTCAATTTATATAGAGAGAAAGTA
Organism: Panax quinquefolius; assembly: GCA_020205615.1. Classification (NCBI taxonomy): domain Eukaryota; kingdom Viridiplantae; phylum Streptophyta; class Magnoliopsida; order Apiales; family Araliaceae; genus Panax; species Panax quinquefolius. The sequence goes on from CM035152.1 coordinate 2,350,329, forward strand.
TAGAGAGAATAAGAGAGAAAGAAGAAGGGTATTTATTTACTACCTTCTTTGCGATATTCAATCTCCTATCAAATGTAAGGGTGTTATTCTTTCTTATTCATGAAGAGGCATTGTTATTCCATTGCTTATTATTACATTGGAATAACTCAGATTGTGCTGTGATTTTACCCTATACTTGGTGACATTCTTCTATTATTACTGTTGGAACATCACATGCGTGTGTTTTACGGGACTGGTTAAAATCTTTATTATTTTGTTGGAACATCACATGTCATGTGTTTTACAGGACTGGTTAAAATCTTTATTATATACATTGGAACATCCATGCATGTGTTGTTTTAACAGGGACTGGTTCCGTCTTTATCATTCATTGGAATATCTATTTGTGTGTTTTACAGGATCTGGTTCCATCTTTATTATTACGTTGGAACATCAGCCGATGTGAATTTCACGACACCGGTTCCGTTATTTATTATTACATTGGAATAACCCGTGCATGCGATCATCGCATGCGTGGTGATTTCTTTTGTTATTTCATTCTTTATTATACCCGGTTGGTTAAAACTTTGACTTCTATACTCCATAAAATTAGTGGAATATCCTTGATATTTGCGTTTCATCGATATCTTTTCATGAAAATATTCTTACGATCATTCTTGAATTTTACTCTACAAAAGCAAGATCGTGTTGATAATTTGGACGTTAATAATTCTGGATAAAATAATTCTTGAACTTGTTTTATTGAATTCTTATATCATCAATCATCATCCTCATGTTTATATTTTTAAAGTCATACGTGGCTTTTGTAGTGCGTAGATGGACTTGGTATGATTATGACGAGAGACTGACCGATTGTAATCATGGTAGTAATGTTACAAATGATGTGGTAAAAATCCTCGATTGGTAGTAGTGCATTGATGGACGATTGTTGGCATGATCGTGACCATTAATGAATACACAAATATTCTTGGCCAGTAGTGCATGAATAATTGTGGTCGTGATCTTAAAGAATATCCTTGGTAGTAGTGCGAGGGGTGATTCGATGATGTGGAATATTTATTAAAGTTTGAGTCTCAAATTTATATGATGATGAAAAACCTTTTAAAACCTAAAAGATAGTAGACTTTATTTTCTACTTGACTCTTTTAATGGATTGATATATCATTGCTTGATTAAAGCTGGTTGTCTATTGTATTTTATCGGTTTAACATTGTTGAAGACTATTGATAATTTATTACGCATTATCTTAGTCATAATATTTCTTCTTGGGCTAGTTGAGCTCACCTTTTCTTTCATTGTTCTCTTGAAATGAGAATATATTTGGGACGAGTCGGGGAAGCAGTGATGGTCACGAAGATAGCATTAGTAGTCCTCACTATTACGTGAAATAGTGTGATAATAATTATAATGAGGACTTTTTTTTTGAGTTTGTATAATATCTAGTAGGCGATATTTGTATTTAAACTCACGATTTATGTCAGATATTATACACGGCGAGTTATGTTAGTAAGTTGTATTTAAATTACGTACCATGTAAGTGGTGACCCAAGATGGGTGATGTATACCTAATTTTGGGGGCGTCACAAATATAATTATATTACATCTTTATATAATTATATTTATTTATATAAAGATGTAATATAATTATATTTATTTTAATATATTTATATAAAGATGTAATATAATTATATTTATTTATATAAAGATGTAATATAATTATATTTATTTTTATATTAATAATATTTACATCTTTATTACATCTTCTTGCATAATTATATATTTATTATATTTATTTTAATATATTAATATTAAAAATAATATTTATATTTATATATTTATTTATTTATAATATAATTATTTTATTTTATATTACTAATATTTATTTTTAACATTATATTTGTAAGTCAAAATAAATTTTGTGCAATCTCTTTATATTTGATTAAAAGTGATAAAACATGAATGTGTTAAAAAAAAACAAGAAAGTAGTAACTTGTAACTTTACTAGGTAATATTTTTAAATATTTTAATATTTTGTGCAATCTCTTTATATTTGATTAAAAGCGATAAAGCATCAATGCGTAAAAAAAAAAGAATAGTAGAAGCACAACTTGTAGCTAATCAAATATTTTAATATTAAATATTCATTTTGTTTTAACTATCGATAATATGTTAAAATGTGGGCCCTCTTATTTAAATAGAAATCAGTAGAAACTTGCATTACCTTTGCAGATTAATATATCCCAATCTCGGTCTTCCAATAAGTTGATCAACTGATCAAAAGGGGATGTTCTTGCGATTACCATAAAGAACCTACATAGAAGAGATTCATATATATATATATATATATATATATATATATATATATATATATATATATATATATATATACATTTTGAAGTGCATTTTGGAAAAAGATGATAGGATAGTTGATGGGGAGCTAGTCGTCGTGTATGACAAATGTAATTAATAATAAATTCTTGGCTCTTGTATGAGGTATGTAATATGTTTAGCCATGGGTAATATTACTGATACAGTTGGGTATAATGTAACAGCCCATATACAAGTAGTATTTTTCTGATGCTGCAGGAGCTAGCCCCCCATGGTTGTTTGTCCAAATCTGTGTCACCTGTGATTGGGACCACTGTGATGGAAATTGATCAAAGAATATACCAAGCTAAATGTCATACAAATTTATTTCTTGTAATTTGGTCCCTTGATTTTCAATCTATCTTCATCTTCATCTTCATCTCTATCTATCTAACTATGTGTGCGTGAATGTGCTGAGTGTGTGCATGTGTCAAAGGACATATTTTTCTGACAATTAATTTAATTGATTCAGTTCATCTCTTAATGCCTTTTAAGAGCCCATATATTTGTATTAAAAAGTTGTCTAAATAGTTAAGATATAAATACGAGTCTAAACTATTCGGATGATCTTTTAATACAAAAATGTGAACGGTTAAAATGTATTAAGAGGTGGACTGTTAAGATTTAATCAAACACCACCTTAGGCCTAGCAAAAAAAATAGTTTACCATCACAATATTTGAGAAAAACTTAATTCAAGAATTAGTCCTTAATTAATAGGTGTTAATTGAATTGAACTAGCTAGTATGATATGATTCTAATGAAATTAGTGACTGTTAGCACCGCACGCCATATGGGAGACTATAACACGTGTTTTTTCATCAGACCAATTTTTTTATTTTTTTTATTTTTATACCATGTTGTTACATGCAGAAGGCATGAATTAAGATCTTCTGGAGTATTTCATTTTGTATCTGGGAAAGCCTTTGAGACTTGGGGCCTGCGTGATACGGTCTAAGTAAGGTTGAATGACTCTGGATTTGAACGATTTAGACTGTTTGTTTACAATTTTTGAAATTTGAATTGAGGTTAATATATCTCGGCGATTATTTTAAAAAATTTGATTGAATAGGCTGAATAATCGTGTTTTACCCAAATAGTCTCGCTGCTCTCGTTTCCATCTCTAGCGCCGCTCTCGTCTGCTTCTCCATCAGTGTCTCCATACGCATCTCCATCTCCATCTCCATCTCTTCTTTGCTATTTACCTGATGGTATATTTATGTTCTTTTGCCTTTTTAAATTTTGTTTCTTTACCAAATTTTTAATGTTTCAATCTGAAGGTATATATTTGTACAATCTTATGTTAGGTTTCTTCGATTTTTATTATGTTTAATTAAGACAATTGAGTTGTGAATTTAACTGAAGTCGAATCGTTCATTATTCCTGTGAATTTAATTCAATGACTGTTTCTCCTCCTCTGTCTCTGGTTGAAGGTAATTGGCATTCCATTTTTTATTTTAATTTTTGCAAAATGGGTGATTTGTGGAGAGTTTTTTTTGTTAATTTGGCGATGAAAGATTGAATTTTTATCACTTTTTTGAATTGGGTATAGTTTATTGTGGTTGGTTTTTAGTTAATTAATGTATAAAGTAGAGGCATTGTTGATTTTTTGGAGGTTGAAGTGATTAATGTTTAAAATTCATCTTCATTTTGGTTGTATCAAATGGATTTTAAACAATTGTATCAATTTTATAAAACATATAATCATCTTTAAATACACGTATACATAAATTGACTATTTTAAACTATTCAGAATCAATATTGATATCAAATATATCATGTAGGGTGGGGTGGGGTGGGGTGGGGTGGGGTTGACTTCTACTAATAATGCTTACAACTATAATTGGTCTTTTAACTTACTAAACTTTGCCAAGAGACAAAGTTGGGTGAGGAGCCTCTCATCAGTCATCACCTGAGAAAGAAAATCCCAAACGCCCATAACCTAGGTTTTATAATAATAATAATGTTTCCAGAGACACAATAATAATGCCCTCTACTTTTCAGATACTCCCTCCGCCAATTATATCGGACGTTTAAGGAATTTTTATTTTTTTCAAAATAATAGATATTTTAAAAATTTAAAGCTAAATTGTTCACTTTTATTTCAATACTACCCTTAGAACTCCACCGGATGAGAGAGAAAGAGAAGAGGGTTTTTTTGAGAGAGAAGCTTTATGAAGCTGCAGCAGCCAAATCAAATTTGAATCCTTGAATGAATGAAAGAGAAAGAAATTTGGATGAAAGACTTTTCATTCATAGACAAATCAAATTTGAATATAAAGACCTTTCATTCATACTCCACCGGATGAGAGAGAAAGAGAAGAGGGTTTTTTTTGAGAGATAGGCTTTATGAAGCTGAAGCAGCCAAATCAAATTTGTGGCTCAAAAAGCAGCCAAATCAAATCTTAGTGTAGAAGAAGAAGCGGAATGTCTGTAATCGGAATATGGCGACGGCGGCGACGGCAACGGCGGCAACGACGGCGACGGCGGCGACGGCGTATTTGTTTCAGTGTGCTTAACACTACTCTGTTTTCGGGAGTTTACTTCTTCTTCTACGCCTCAATCACAACAATGGATTGTCCCTCTTACTCTTCTTCCATCTGCTCTTACTTCATCTAAAGGAGCTGGTAATTGATAATCAGATATGCTAACTTTGGATGAACCACTGACGTTCCATCTTCTTTCTTGTTTCTATCTACTGATGAAGATTTTAACGTGGTGGAGTAATTAATTTTTGTCTTCATAATTCATTTATTAAGGGTAAAAGAGTCCTGTTAAATATTTCTTAATTGTTGCAAAGAATCTTTAAACGACAGATATAATGGGACGGAGGGAGTACTAATTATAATTTCTTTTTTTGGCAATTATGTTCCCTATTCGTTGTTGAGAAAATATTTCCAATTCATACACCAACTCCCCGATTTCACAAGTCAAATGTTTCTATTAATTCTCTACGGTATAAACATAAACGGTTGAGATATAAGGCCCTTTATCTAGCTACTAAAATCTGTTGACTCACCTATATAATTTGAGAGGTTATTTTATTCATTGACAATTGATTTTGAGTTAAATATTTTAATATGGTCATAGCATACATCATTTATGTGCAGACTCAACGGCCCACAAGTTCCAGGTTATCTAATTAAAGTTGATATAAAGTTCAACGTCAAACAACTAAGACATAAAGACTCAATATATAATTTGAGAGACCACTTCATTAATTGCCAATTGATTTTGAGTGAATTCGATTAGAGAGCAGATCTTCTGTCCCAATTTTTCTTGTCTTTCTTGTATCTCTACATAAATTTTGACACGTAATCTCTTATTTAATTTTAAAATTAATTACTTTTATGATAAATTGATCAATTAATCAATATTAACTGACCACTCTAGTTTTGAGTTAATATAAGTTGGGCATTAATATTTTCAATCAATGAATGCCTCATATTTACTATGAAGAGCAGGAAGTGCATGTCCTCGTATGTCAAACATCACATCGTGAATTTAAATACACCGTATCAAGTCAAATGAATTTTACACTCTATCAAGTGTCATATGCATTGTACAAGGATTTACAAATAACAGATCTGGTGGAGATTGTATTCCGAGGAATAATAAATCATCCTAACCCGACTACAAACAATTTTGAGACGTAATTTAAAAAAGAAAATATTATTTATTTCATATTTTATAATTTAAATTATGAAACAATTATTACAATATGTAGGTCTTAAAGAACACGTGTTTAGGCATTCATTCAATTTCAATCTTTCACCTAATTCAAAACCAAATTCAAACACGCAATTATAGTACTAGTGAACTGATCATGCTTTTTATTAGACAAGCATTAAGCACAACACATAACATAACTAGTATCCAAAACACTCAACCCTCACATGCTTATGTGAGAGAGTCTTTACAAAATTTAAATAACTTAGAGAAATTAAAAAAATAAAAAACTGCCGATAATATATATATATATATATATATATATATATATATATATATATATATATATATAAATAGCACTCATTCCCGCCGATACAAAACTGCCAAAGTATTAGCAAAGCTAATGACGGGACAAAAGGTCTCAAATCTCAAAGAGCCACTAGAGGGTCCGACCCAAAGATGTCACCAAAGTCTTGAAAGTAATCATCTGCAGGCGAAGTTGATGATCCAAACCCGAAATCTGGAACTGACCCAAGAAACATAGTTGTACAGCCTTCATCAAAGATGCTGAAGCTCGTTTGGTCAAACAAATCCGGGAGCGGGTTTTGAAAATCAAACAGATTTTCCTGGAACAAAGTTTCATCCAACGGTGAGAAATCGGTGAAGTTTTCTGATACAGACATATCGTCTACTTCTTTAACAGTGTCGTTGACTGGACTTTGAAAAGACTCGGTCTCTTCATTGGTAGACTCTTCATTGGAAACGGAAACAAACCGAAGAACTGATTTTGGAGAGCAGAGGTTATTATTATTTGACTCTTCGCCGGAGTTATAACCGGAGCAAGTAATCGCCGGTGTGGTCTCCGGCTCTATTTTTGCCGGAGGTGTGGTGAAGTTTGTGAGCGCGTCAGGACCACGTAACTTTATAGCGGCGTGGTCATACACCATAGCCGCCTCCTCGGCAGTATCATACGTTCCGAGCCATAACCTTACACGTCTGAGTGGATCTCTAATCTCCGCCGCCCATTTTCCCCAAGGCCGTTGACGTACGCCGCGAAACTTCTTTCCTGAGCTCAGTTTCAACCTATTTACCGGTGATTCCTTCTTTCCGGCAACCTTTTTCCGGCTACTTTTCTTCTCTGCAGCCGATCTGCTCTGCCAGCCGCTATTAAGGCTTGCGTTACCGTTATCCGTCGAACATGACTCTATAGTGATCTCGTTAACGAATTTCCTGACTTTATGACGCTTAAACAGTGTCTCCTCTTCGTCACTGGATGAGTCAGTCGCGTCGGCGTCGGTGACCGATATCCGCACCACTCTCGGCCAGCTGACATTCATGTCAGGCAACTTATTTCTCCCGGAGATAGCTCCCGGCGGCGATTGTCTAACCATGGTGGTTTGTATTTTTTGCTCACCGTACTTAACTGAAGAATACATAGCTCCTCTGTCCATTTTTTTTCCTCTCCAAAATACTAATTTATCAAATTGGCATTGAAAACGAAAAAAGGGAGAGAATGACAGTGTAACAGAGGAGTGTGAAAAAAGACGAGATTCCTTGGCCTCGAGGAAGAATAAAGAGGGAAAGGAAAGCTCTACTCCAAATTTAAAAAAAAAAAGAAAGAAAGAGAGATAAAGGGAGAGCTTGAAGAGCTCACAAAGAAGAATGGTATGAAGAGAAAAAACTTACTGAAAAAAGCACACACAGTACACTGTATCAGTGTGTGAGAGAGTGAGAGAGAGAAAAGCTAGCAGAAAATTTCCTTTTGAAAATTCTGGGGGAAAAGGAGTGGAACAGAGACTGGGTGTGGAATTTGTCAGCAGCTGAGAAATTTCTTGTGTGGAGGTTGGAATATTTCTTTTTCCGGTGAATAGTCTTCTAGAGAAAAAATATGCTACAAAAAGAAAGATAGTGGCTCAGCGGCCGTTAGATGAGAGAAATGAGATGAGTGAGAGAGATGGGGGAAGGAAGGAAGGAAGGAAGGAAACGCAACTGAACACCGAAACTAGTGCTCTTTACTATTTTATAGGATGGTATGGCCGGTATTATATTACTCATTTCTTCCACCATTTAATTTATTATATTTTGTTTTTTATTTTTTTACAATTTTAAATTCAATTTCATATTTTTCTTTATAGATACATCATTTTTTTTGTTGTAATATTAACTTAATGATCGGAAAAATCATTAAACTTTAAAATAATTCCCCAAAATATTTAAAATCTGATATTTTTATATGCATTATCAGACACATTATGATCAAATCTTGGTAATTTTGATAAGAGTAATGTTACTTACACAAACTATTTTATAAATATTTTATAAACGGTTGATGTGACATATTTCTCTTCACTATATTGATTAACAAATTATTTCAATATAGTCTTCGGCTCACATAAAAAGTTAAGATAAAGTATGTCACATCATCCATTTGTAGAATAGTATGTGTGTATAGAATTATTCATCTTGATAATTATTTAAAAATTCAACAGTTTGATGCAAAATATTAGCCGGTTAATAGTCCTGTTTATCATAAATAAAGTCTTCTAAAATTAAGTCACGTTTTTATTTTTAGGTTTAAAAATCGCATTAATTTTTAATTGAATCCGTACTATTACGTTATTAATTGATGTTAAAGATGAATTAAGAAATAAAATTATCATTAAAATTTATTATTCATATATCACTAATTTTATAACCATAAAATTTTACAAATAATTAAAAGTTAGCCAAAATTAATTTTAAGATATTTTTCCATCGAGAGGCCGCATCCAATGGGGTATAGGATCTTGACAAGTGGGGGATGGACCGGTTTGTCAGAGATGCAGCCGAGGGGTAATTTGGGATTTGGCTGATGACTCGGCAGATTTTTTGTGATTCATGTCACGTGATATTGAACGCACGATTTTGTTAAATTAATCGTTAAAAGAGGGGGTTTTTTTCCTGAAAATTAAGTTAATTTTAATTAATTAAGTAATACTACAATCTTTTTTTTCAACATGATCCTTTAAAGTAAATACTCCTTAATTAATTAAAATATCCGACATTTAATGTTATTTTTGCGACTGGCTAGTGGAGGCCGTTATTTATTTATTTATTTACCGTGGTAACTAATTCTGGGTTTATTAACGTGGCAGCCTGGCAGGCATTCTAGAAATTGGCGCCATTTTATATGGGAACTGTTACGTAGTTCAATGCTCAGTCCACCAAACAATTTCAGCTGTACACTGTATAAGTTTAGTTAAATCTGAGTCTTACAACTGTTATGTAACTTTGAAAATTACTAAAATGTATATAAGAATATACTACCACTTTTTACTATATTAATAACATTTCTGAATATTTTTAAAAAGTGATAAATATAAAAATATGTAAATAACAATTTTATAGTTGAAAACTTTAGCTTTTATAGTATGTTAATTTCTCTTCTTTCTTTCTTTCTCCATGCTTCTTTTTTAAGCGTGGCAAGTGCTAATTGTAAGTATGTATATCACCAGACAGACGTCTCTTTATAGTTGGTGATTAAGATATTTTTACATAAAAAAATTGATATTTTTATATAATTTAGTGAACGGGTCCCACGGTTCAACCTACACGTGATGTGAGAGAATATTATAAAAATATTGATAGATAGATAGATAGATAGGTAGGTAAAAGAATATATTTTGAATAAATTAGATATTAATAAAATAATTCAAATTTTGATTATTATTTTTAAAGGCAATCATTGGTTAGATTTGGTTCACTTTTGCAATGATTCTGTTTGGCTTTCCAATGGAGTAATACTAATCACTTTTGGTAATTCTCTCGATCGGCCGAAAATTTGCCACATATAAATTCCCTTGAATCATATATACTACTATCATTTGGGATCAAAAATCTCATAAGTCATACATACCATTATTCCTACTCCTATATATAAGTTGACGACATGTCAACAGAAATATCATTCTTAAGTTAATACTCATAAAGATAAATATCATATTTATCATGTCCTAATCAATAAATAAAATACCCACGGGTGACATATTCCATTAATATGTACTAACGATTATTAAAAATTATCGTTTAAAATTTTTGTACATAAATTAAAAAAATCATTTAATAATATTTTTATTTAATAATTAAAATTTCATCACTATCTCTTTATGAGAAATTAAAAATTCTTAATATAAGGGACATAATTTTTTAGGATAATGAAGGAAGGTAAATGTGATATAAGAAAATAAATAAGTAATTTTTTAAGAATGGAGGGAGTATATGGTAATTTTAATGGACAAAAGGATGATCTGTCAAATTTATGGATATCACATCATCCTTTTAATATACCTTGAACTTACTTTAAATAATAAAAGTTACCAGCCCCAAGTACTACTCTACTCGTGGATTGTTCCCAACTTGGGAATACTACTGTTATTAGTAGTATATAATATTCCTCCGTTGGAAACCCACTACTATCTATTTGGTAATTTTCTAATTTATCTCCTACCAGTAAACATTTATAGAATAGAATAATAAGTACTACGGGGGTCATTACAGTAATTTTAGCATGCTAATCTGGGGTTTGAGGTTGAATGGGCCGGACCTAGGTTATTGGGCCACGAGTTGCGGAAGCTCCAACCGCTCCTTACCGACACATACGACAAACAAGGCGTCTAAATTTAGACGCCTTTTCATTTTCTTATTGGTTTTTCTAGCTAATTATTATATTATTTTATGCTAATTAAAATCGGAACTACTAGTAGAGGTCAGGCTGACTGCTTCAGCTTCACAATGGGGTTCTACTTCTACATGCAGCCGGCTAATTTCTGCTACTAATATGGATAAGGTAGTAATTTTTAGAGAATAAGCGGGGTCAAAATTAAATAATATAAACTCCTTTTCCTTCATGGTAAGTTCCGCAAAGTTCTATTTTTACCCTTGAATTTTTGTGATTTTTTCAATAAAAAGTATAGTTGTATTTAATATGAGGGGTGTTCCTCCTCACATATTGGGTTAGACGACTTTTCATGCTGAATTATATTACTTGATTGAGACTCTTATATATGTACCAGTTCACGTGTATAATTTATTATGTTAATATATTTATTATAATTTGAAAGTAGGCGCTTTTCTTATGGTAATTCCTTAATTAATAACCAGGTAAATTACATTTGTGTTGATATACAACAATTAAAGGTAAATCAATCAATATAACAAATAGTAACTTGAACCTAGATTGTTAGGGTATCAACACGTATATGGGTGGCTTTGTTTAGTTCATTGTTGATTAAGGCCGTATAGAACAAAAATCACTTGTCACCCACAAAAAGGCAATTTGGTTCTTTTAATACCAGCAAAAAAAAAAAAACATAACTTAATTGTATTTTTGGGGCCCAATTGACTCCCACTTGCTATTTCAGCTTATTTTTCACACTAAATTAAGACTAATACGTCTTGTTAGGAATTGTCTGGTCTAACTGGCACATGCTTAATTAATTCTTCTCATAATTCTTAGGTGTCATCCAATGATTAGTTGTTGGGCTCTCATGATCGATCGCGTTTAGGCGCTTCAATTAAAAGAAATGAGTCCATGTTAGAAAGTTTGCAATGACCATAATGCCGATTTGTTGTCTAATGAAGTTTGGATTATGCCCCATCACTTTGTGCTTAAACATATATATATATATATATATATATATATATATATATATATATTATCAATGAATGTTGTTTTTTAATCTCTTGTATGGTTTAATGCAAAATTGCCCTTGGTCATTTTCATAATAATTGGGTTGATCGGGTGGGCATATATCAATGTAGATATACTTGGTTTTCAATTAATACATATAGAATCAGATGAAATCATAACTTTTTGACCATAATATTGTAAACCTAAGACATCATCCCCATCTCAATTTAATACTAGCACGAATGAATTAATGGTACCTGCACTGAAGAAAAGACAAGACTCAACTTTGTGTCAAAATGGAAGATGCTCACAAAATTATTCTCATCTCCAACGGTAGTAGTAAAAAAAAACTCTTTGAATTGAAGTTTGTTGACGTATTTACGTGTCAATTTGAAGAGCATTATTTGCTACTCCTTTCATATTTTGTGTCTCATCAGTCTCTTCAATTCAATGAGCTGTACATCAAACTCATCAAGCAAAATAAATATTTTTAGCCTTTTATAAATGTTTTGAAGAGAGAGAATGAGGTTGCAGAATTGATGACTAAGGTTAAAGATGTTGTTGGAGAATTTTTTTTTTTATGTGGCTCGATCACCTATCTAAGTATCCTAAAGTAGTTGAAAAGACTGATAGAGATGCTCTTAGAATACATACTACTACACTTCCTAATAATATACCACTAAACTTCCAACTTACACAAACGTCCGATGATGGTATTATAAGTGAATGGAGTGGGAAGATAAGTTATGAGTTTAATTGGGTTTCACGTGTAAAAAGTATTTTACCTTCATCCCCTTAACACTTTTATAGTTCAAAACCTGCACAGTCCTTGTTCCTTAGGCATGCATGCATGTCACAACAAGGTCATGGCCATATCAAACAAGGCATATTAGATAAAAATGGTTTATCATGCTATCAAAATATATGGATCACTTTCTTCCATAAAAAAGGTGTAATATTTAAAAGGGAATTAGGGAAATACTAGTCTATTTACGAGGGAACAGATGAAGTTAGTTTTTATTATTAATTTGTTGCATGAAAGGACTTCTATAAGATCCAATGGCTAGCTAGCTACCTAGCTAGCTTAAGTGATGGATCGATGGAACATGGAATTCATAATGTATTATGTGGATATATATATATTAGCCAAAGACAAAATAAAAGGGTTTGGATTTCTTGAACAAACATGAGAGTGCATGAAACCATACACAAAAGACAAGGTACGAAACTACATTAGATTCGACAAAATGCATGCTCCGAGAGCTTAATTTCTTTCGGTTTATACTAGTAATTAATTGCAAGTTGTGTGGGGATGGAATAGAATAGAATTGAAGTCAAATGAGTATATATATATATATATATATATATATATATATATATATATATATATATATATATAGGTTAAAATCCACAAGAATTTATTCTTTATGTCTTGTGACAATATTACTTTTAGAATGACAATTGCGAACATCATAAACATATAAAAAAAAAAAAAAAAAAAAAATGTCAATAGTAAGAGCCTCTTACGACTTACAAGAAAAAAAAAAAAAAAAAAAAAAAAATCCATAGCAAATGTTTGTTTTATAAAACAAATGTTTTATTTTGTTATAAAATATAGCAAATGTTTGTTTATTTTATAAAAAATGTTTTATTTTTGTTATAAAATATATTATAAAAACATTTGTTATAAAAATGTTTTATAAAACAAATATTTTATAACAAATGTTTTTATAATATATTTTATAACAAAAATAAAAACATTTTTATAAAATAAACAAACATTTGCTATATTTTATAACAAAATAAAACATTTGTTTTATAAAACAAACATTTGCTATGGATTTTTTTTTTTTTTTTTAGTATCGTAAAGAGGCTCTTACTATTGACATTTTTTTTTTTTTTTTTTTTTTTTTTGTAGTTCTAGAGGCTCTTAGTTGACATTTTTTTTTTTTTTTTTTTTTTTTTTTGTAGTTAGGTAGAGGCTCTTACAGTTGGGATTTTTTTTTTTTTTTTTTTTTTATGGCCAGTCTACAATGTCGCACTCTGGTCGTCCAAAAAGGGTTGTTACAGACAATGCACTATGGCCAGAATTCTTTGTGGATGGAGACCTATATATATATATATATATATATATATATATATATATATATTAACGCCAAGATCTTCTCCAGCGTCCCAATCACGTAAGGCGTTTTGATCCTGCTTACGAAGAACACGATAAACACCACAAGCTTGTGGTAGGACCACGGTGGGGGGATAGCTTTCGACGTGAGAGTCAATATACGTGTTCACAAGGTTAACAATGGAGGATGTAATGTCTAGTGTATTGAGAGAGATAATAATCCTCGATTGGTGTGTATGTGTGAATATGAATGAGAATGTGTATGAGAAGCGTACACATTTTGTGAAGACTTAGTTGATAGGTTATACTCTCTTTGCGGTTCATGGTGCCACCTCGACCTGACCCCGTGATCTCGATGGGTCTTCTTGCTTTGCTGCGATCTACTCATTACCTTTGGTCATTGTTTATGCCACGCAGTGGCTATAATCCCATCCACATTAATGCATGACAGTGTCTTAGTCGGTGTCATTTTTTTCATCATTACAAGTCAAAGTAATAGATATTAAATGATCTAATGGGTTAGTCTAATGAACCAGCCGGTCTTTATAGGGTTAAATAGAAGTAATATGGTGGTAGGCCCGGTGACTTTCAAGGTTCAATAATGATGGCCCAATAGATTAATTAAACAAGTGAGCCCAACTTACTTACCCCAAAGAGGGAAATATCATGACCCAACATTGCCCCTAGTTTTTGTTGAGCAGAATGTTTAATGAAAACTATAAATGGTCCGTGATATTAGAATTTACTAAAGGCCCATAATGGAAGTAATTGAGACATACCCAATTTGGTCCATAAGATGAGACAGGGGAATGGTGAATGTCCGAGTAAAAGGCCCGATCGATAAAGGATTGAAATTGAACAAGGCGGTCTAAAGCAAAATCAAGCGAGAAGCCCAATCGATAAAATGTCTAAGAATTGATCCGAACGCTTCCCATTCAATTCTCATCATTACTAACATTTAATGTACGCCGCCGTAATTGATATGGCAATCGTCGATTATAAAAGATAAACTTTACCAATTTTGGCGGTTTTACACCCGCCAATTTGAACTTTGAACCTTTGAGCTTTCTTCTCCTTCACGTAACTTCCTTCTACTGCTTTTACTGAAATCTCAACAATGGTGATCGTGAACTCTAACCAAAATTCTCCCCTTTGCGTGACTCCGTTTGCCGTTTCCCCAATCCAAACCCTAACCAAGAGGGTTGAGTTCCAATCAATCCACAAACAACCATGGGAAGAATCAGCCCGATCCCTTCGCCTGCCTCCTTCCGAGCTTCTTGAGGATGGGAGCAGTTTCCTCATGCCAATACCCCCCTCCATCACATTACGGAATTTGAGATACGTATCCTCCGGACTTCGCCATCCGATTAGGATATGTAGTATAAGGGCTCTCGCTCACGAAGAAACGCATGTACCATCGACCGGATGGTTGGGTCGCTATGCCGATTACTTTTCTTGAAAAGGATTAAATACACCCTCCATGCCTTCGTCGTTACCCTCCCAGGATTCATAGGAGTGGGTTTCGCCCAGTTGGTGCCTAATTCCTACATCCACATTCTGGCATTCATTATTTTCTGCCACGAATTAGGGATTCCTCCCTCTGTCGACATCTTCTTCACCCTCTTCTCCATTGGTAGGTCCCGAGAACGAGGTTTCAAAATGTTGAGCAAGCGGTCTCCACGACCCAACACGATTTGAGAAGAGACCCACGATGGATACCCTTCAAGCAATGAGGATGACACGAAAAATGGTTTTTTATTCTGAGACCGAAATCTCTTCTCTTCCTGATTGGACTATCTCTGATCGGATCTCTGATGACTTTGGAGATATCCCCGAAGAGCGTGTGAAGGAAATGACAGATTTTTTAAAGAAGATTCCTCCGAAGGAATGGACTTTTACACTTCTGACTAAGCAAGCCTGGCTATATGACCATAAATGTAAGTTTCGAACAACATTGTAACACAGTTTTTTGAGATATTTAAGTGATATGGGTTCTGATACATGGTTATTTGCAGCGTCTCTGATCAAACCAACTTCTTCGAAAGTAAAAGAATTGGAAGACTTTTTGGCAGTGAAGATTACGGATGCGAGTGAAGAGCCTCCGACTAAAGAATCTTCCCGAGCTAATCCTCCCATCACCGATCCACCCAATGTCTCTCTTCAGAACGACGAACCCCAAACTGATGAACCCATCGTTCCTGAAGAATCTCTTAGACCTCGGCAAAGGAAGAGAGCCGCCAAGAAATCCAAATCCACCCAGCCGGAAACAAATTTTGAAAGTGATCCGAAAATAATTCCTGAAGCAATTCCACAAGGAACCCCCTCATCCAACCCTAGCTCTGCACCTTCCAAATCTGTCCCGATTAAGAGAAGCCTGCTTGATATACCTCTCCACGATCGGGCGAAGGTTCTCCGTGCTAAGAAGATAAGGACAAAGATTACCCATTTGACTGCCGATGAGCTCCGAGTTCCATCGTCTTCCGCTGACATTCCCCCAATAGTCCCAACTGAAATTCAAGTGCCTGATGATGAACTGGTCGGATCTGTCCCCATCTTATCTCGAAAAAGGAAACATCCATCAGATAGCCATCCAGTGTGAGACCCCAGATTTTATCAATAAAGATTTAAATTTTGTCGAAATAATTTTTAATATTATGGTGTGAATTTGAGATAATATTATAGTTGTGGGTAGTATTTATAAATTTTGCAAAGTATCACAGTGGTTATATTATATTCGATTGGTGGGGAATATTCGGTTTAGCGAGGGAATATTCGTACAACGGCTTAATCATTGGTGGACCCTACAATGTAATTATTGTGAGACCCAGATTTTATCAATAAAGATTTAAATTTTGTCGAAATAATTTTAATATTATGGTGTGAATTTGAGATAATATTATAATTGTGGGTAGTATTTATAAATTTTGCAAAGTATGCAAGTGGTTATATTATATTCGATTGGTCTGGGAATATTCGGTTTAGCGAGGGAATATTCATTACAACTACTCAATCATTGGTGGACCCCCATTAATGTAATTATTGTCGGATTGAAAGCGACAAAATATTTTATTGAAATAACGACGGAAGTTTCTGGTTGATCTTTGTTGAACTACTTGGTAGTAAAAGTACGATGTACGTATGGTTGCATAGTAGACACGGTATTGATTATTGATGCTTATGTGAGAAGTCACTCGGTTTGATTCCATTATTGTCGATTAATAATATGAATTATTATAGCGATAATGACGTTTTGTTTTATTCAGTATTATTAACGTAATAAAAAGCGAAACATCTTTTATATAAAATGTAATACTTTATTAAAGTTATTACATAAATAGAATATATTATATTTTATTATGCATAGTGTTGCGTAGTGTTTTGCATAGTGTTTTGTATAGTGTTGCATAGTGTTTGCATAGTAAAATGTTTTTATATAAATAGAATATATTATATTTTATTTAAAAGATTTTGCTTTAAATATGGACCGTCAGATTAAAAGTAAATCAATACGGATAGTTCATGGATTAATTACTATGCATTCTATTTTCTATAAATAGAAGCTCATTCCTTCATTATTTTCTTACGAATTCAATTTGAAACTCTAGAGAGAAATTATAGAGAGAAGCTATAGAGAGAAAATCTATAGAGAGAAAAAGAAGAGAGTATTACGGTACTTCACTACTTTGATATCCGATTGTCTTTTTACGGTAAAGGGTATTATTTGTTGTACCCATAAGGGATATTATTCGTTTGTATTCATGAAGAGAACCTCTGTTATTCCATTCATTATTATTACATTGGAATAACTTTGTAAAAGTGGTATACCCTATACATAACTTTGTATATGCTGGATACCTATACTTTGGTGAAATCTTATGTTATTCCATCCTTATTTATTACATTGGAATAACTTGTATCTGTGGAATCCCCTATACTTGGTGATCTTCTTACGTTATTCCATTCTTTATTATTACATTTGGAATATCACATGCGTGTGTTTTACAGGACTGGTTCCATTGTTTATTATTCGCATTTATTATTACATTTGGAATATCACATGCGTGTGTTTTACAGGACACAGTTCCATTGTTTATTATTGGCATTTATTATTACATTTGGATCATCACAGCCGATTGTGAATTTCACGACACGGTTAGATTATTATTATTACATTGGAATAACACGTACATCTGAAGTACCACGTGCGTGGTGATTTCTTTTGTTATTCCATTCTTTATTATACCCGGTTGGTTAAAACTTTGACTTCTATACTCCATGAAATTAGTAGAATATCCTTGATATTTGCGTTTCATCGATATCTTTTCATGGAAATATTCTTACGATCATTCTTGAATTTTACTCTACAAAGCAGTATCTTGTTGACAATTTGGACGTTATTAATTCACGGATAACCCCCCAAAATTAGGTATACATCACCCATCTTGGTCGCCACTTACAGTAGTGCGAATTTAAATACAACTTATTAACATAAGCGCCGTGTACAATCGACATAAAGCGTGAGTTTAAATACAAATATAAATCTACTAGATATTATACAAACTCAAAAAAAAGTCCTCATTACAATTATTATCACACTATTTTACGAGAATAGTGAGGACTACTAATCTTATCTTGGGACCATCACTCGTTTCCCAGGCTTCGTCCCGCTATATTATCATTTCACGAAGAAAACGGTGAAAGAAAAGGGTGAGCTCAACTAGCCCGATGAAATATTATGACTAAGATAATGCGAGAATAAATTATCAATAGTCTTGATAATGTTAAGCGATAAAATACAATAGACAACCGGTTTAAGCTGCGGCGGAATATCATGATCCATTAAAAAAGTCAAGTAGAAAATAAAAGTCTACTATCTTTTAGGTTTTAAAGTTTTTCATCTTTTGTTATATTTGAGACTCGACTTTAATAAATATTCCACATCATCGAATCACCCACACTTTTCTGCCGAGGATATTCTTTAGTATCACGACCACAATTATTCATGCACTACGGGCGAGAATATTTGTGTATTCATTAATAAGTCGTGATCGTGCCAACAATTGTCCATCGATGCACTACTCTGACCCTTTGAGGATTTTTATCACATCATTTGTAACATTACGGTCGTGATTACAAGAATAGTCTCTGGTCGTAATCATACCAAGTCCATCTATGCACTTCTGAATACGAGATGACTTTCAAAAAATATAAACATGAGGATGATGACAATGATATAAGAATTGATAAAACAAGTTCAAAATTATTTTATCCGGGAATTATTAACGTCAAATTTGTCAACGTGAATCTTGTTTTGTAGAGTAAAATTCAAGAATGATCGGAAGAATATTTCCATGAAAGATCTTTGGATGAAAGCGCAAATATCGAGGATATTCTACTAATTTCATGGAGTATAGAAGTCAAAGTTTTAACCATTTGGGTATAATAAAGAATGGAATAACAAAAGAAATCACCGTGCATGCGATAGGCCGCATGCAGACGAGTTATTCAGCGAGAATAATAAATAACGGAACGGTCGGTGAAATTCACGCAAGCGAGGATGTTCAACGAGAATAATAAAGATGGAACCCGGATCCGGTGTAAAACACGAGATAGGATATTCAGCGAGAATAATAAAAAGCGGAACCGGTTAAAGGTGTAAAACACCGTGTAAGACGAGGATGTTCCAGCGAAGAATAATAAAAAAGCGGAACCGGGTCGGTGTAAAAAACCTGCGAGCAGGATGTTCCAGCAGAATAATAATAAAAAAGCGGAACCGGTCGGTGTAAAACACCTGAGACGAGGATGTTCCAAGCGAGAATAATAGAAGAATGTCACCAAGTATAGGGTAAACCACTTATACGAGTTATTCCAGCGAGAATAATAAGCGATGGAATAACAACAGTTCTCTTCATGAATAAGAAAGAATAACACCCCTTACATTTGGTAGGAGATTGAATCTATGACGGTGTAGTAACAAAATACTCTTCTTCTTTCTCTCTTATTCTCTCTATACTTTCTCTCTCTATAGCTTGAATGAATTAAGTGAAAATAATGAAGCCCTAGGCCTCTATTTATAGAAGATTTCTAGCTTAGCTTTGCTTAGTGTGAAAGTGCAAGTGGCTTGACTAATGATGTGAAAAGAAAAGTGGTTTGGCCTTTGTAATGTGAAGCGACAAGTGGTTCGGCCTTTGTAATGTGAAGCGACAAGTGGTTCGACGTCGGGTAAGGTAAAGTAATTACTATTAACGTAAGGTAAAAGGTAAATACTATTTGAAGGTAAATACTATTCCTGAAGGTAATTACTTATTATTGAAGGTAAATCTTATTCACAAAGGTAAAACTACTATTGTGAAGGTAAATACTATTTGTGAAGGTAATTACTATTGTGAAGGTAAATACTATTCTGAGAGGTAATTACTATTGTGAAGGTAAATACTATTGATGAAGAGACTCTTAGATGATGACATATATGAGCCCCCATAAAATAATCAAACTTACCACAAATCATTTTTAATCATTACATATTTAATCTTTCAATAATTATTAATCATTTTATAACTTGTCGTCTCAATTATTGATTTAATACTATAACATATTATCGGATGATCTTTGTGACAATAATTGAATCAATAATATAAGAGATATGATCGACAATTCTTTATGTGATAATTGAGCGTAGGTGAGTGACTTCTCACGTAAGCATCGATAATCAATCCAGTGTCTGCTCTTATGCGACCACAGCGTATTCTTTGTACTTTTACCACCGGGTAGTTCAGCGGTTTTTTAACGGTAACACCTCCGTAGTTATTTTTATAAAAATATTTTTGTCGTTTTCTCAATCAAAGACAATAATTACATTAGGTGGGGTCCTGATGATTGATTAGTAGTTATGCGAATATTCCCTAACAAAAAGAATATTCCCACAGACCAAACGAATATTTTATAACAACTTGCATACTTTGCAAAATTTATAAATATTACCCACAACTATAACATTATATCAAATTTATTCCATAATATTCAAAAATAATATTTATAGAAAAATTCATCTTTATTTATAAAAATTTGGGGTCTTACAACCTCCCTTCTTATGAAATTTAGCCCTCGAAATTAGAAGTGCGATACTGGTATGTCGAAGAGGTAAGGATACCTTGATTTCATTTGATTCTAACTCCCAAGTCATTTTCCTCAACATCGTGGTTCCTCCATAAAACTTTGACTTGAGGTATAACCTTGGGGCGTAGAATATGTTCTTTCTTATCAAAATTTGAGCAGGAACCTCTTCATACGTCAAATCTTCCGCTATTTAAATCGGTTCTAACTTTCGATAATATGGTTCGGGTCTTTCACATATTTACGTAACATAGATATGTGAAAAGCGTTATGAACACGAGACGTATTTGGCGGTAAAAGCGAGTCTATAGGCCGCAGTTCCTACTCGATCGAGGATTAAAATGGAATAGATGAATCGAGGATTAAGTTTTCCTCTCTTTCCAAATCTTGTAACTCCTTTCCATGGAGCGACTCTTAACAACACATGATCTCTATATCGAATTCCGTCCTTTCGATGAAGATCGGTATAACTCTTTTATCGATTTTGTGAGGTTTTTATCGTTGTCGGATCGTTTGAATCTTTTAAAGTAGTCATACGTACCAACTCCGGTCCCAACAACGTTGCTTCACCCACCTCATCCCGGCATCTCTTGGAAGCGACACTTTCTTCCATCTGATGCTTGAATGGAGCCGTGCGATACTTGCTTGATAAGCTGTTGTTGTAGGAAAACTCCACGATGGTAAGAACTTGTCCCGACTCCTTGAAATCAAGGACACGAGTCTTAATAGATCTTGAGAGTTTGAATAGTCCTCTCCATTGTCCGTAAAATGCGAGGATGATATCTGAAAGCTAAATCGTGAAATCTGTGCCCATAGCTTTTTGCAAACTAACCCAAAATCGTGAAGTGAATCTTGGGTCTCGATCGAAACTATGGATCTGGCATACCATGCGATCTTACAATCTCGTTTATGTACATCTGAGCAAGGCGTTCAAGTGTATAAGTTTCTCGTGTCGGTAAGAAATGAAGCGGACTTGGTCGATCTATCAACAATGACCCAAATCGCATCGATGCCTTGAGAAACCTTAGGAAGGCCGTGCTTGAAATCCATGGTAATGTGCTCCCACTTCCATTACGGAATTTCAAGTGGTTCTGATGGACCTTTTGGTACTTGATGCTCGCTTTAACTTCGTTGACAAGTTAGACACCTTGAGATAAGCAGTTGCTATCTCTCTCTTCGTATTGCTCCACCAAAATGTATGGCGAATATCATGATACATTTTGGTACTCCGAGATGGATTGCAAATGGTGTGTTGTGCGCCTCCATCATGATATTATACTTTAAATCGGTCGTTAGGAACACAAAGTGCGGAGTTGACTCGAAGTATTCCTTCTTCATCGATTCTTGCTTCGGCATACTTAGCACCTTGCACTTTCTTCTTCATCATACGCATCGACTCAGTGCGTAGCTTGGCGACTTTAACTTTATCGATTAAAGTCGGTTCTACTTTCGTATACTCGCTATCATCACATGCGTCCACAGAGTCTTTAATTCTATCTCCATCCTTTGCAAGTCACACAAAATGGGCCTTTGCGTTGACAATATCGCTTTTCGTACTTGCATATGATTTTCTACTCAATCGTCGGCTACTACGTTTGCTTTTCGAGGATGGTATTGGATGGTATGATCATAATCTTTCAGCAGTTCAAGCCAGCGTCGTTGTCGCATGTTGAGTTCCTTTTGAGTGAAGAAATATTTGAGGCTTTTATGATCGTAGTAAAGATCTCCACTTTCTCCCCATACAAGTAATGCCTCCAAATTTTAAGTGCAAAAGACAATGGTATGACTCTAGATCATGAGTAGGATAATTCCTCTCATATTCTTTGAGTTGTCATGAGGCATAGGCTATAACTTTTCCATGTTGCATAAGAACACATCCCAACCCTTTGCTAGAAGCATCATCCTTTGTAGATGACAAATCCCTCGAGGCGGATGGTATTGTCGAGCAGAGCAGTCTTTGAAATAAGTCTCCTCTTGAGTTCTTGAAAACTCTTCTCACATTCTTCGCTCAATAGAACTTTGTATCTTTAAAAGTCAATTTGAGTCGATGGAGAGCGATTCGAGAAAATCCTTCCACGAATCTCAGATAATAACCATTAAGCAAGAAAGCTCGTACTTGATCCTTTGATTTAGGTTGTTCCCGACTTTGAATAGCTTGATCTTTCTTTGGGTCAGCGGATATTCCATGACTTGATACCACGTGCCCAAGGAATGCTACTTCTTGACGAACTCGCATTTCTTGACTTGGCATAAAGCTTATATTCACGAAGCTTTTGGAGTGTCGACCTCAAGTGTTGCTCATGATCTTCACGGCTTTTGGAATAAATAAGGATGTCATCGATAAAGGCGACCACAAAGTGATCTAAATATTCCTTGAATACTCGGTTCATCATATCCATGAAGGCGGCGGAGCATTAGTCGATCAAAGGACATGACTAGGAATTCATAATGCCGTCTGGGAGTTACGAAAGCCGTCTTTGGAATGTCGGTGATTCTAATCTTCAATTGGTGATATCAGGAGCGAAGATCGATCTTTGAAAAGAATTTGGCTCCTTCTGTTGGTCAAACAGGTCATCAATACGTGGCAATGGATACCTATTTTTGATGGTGACATGATTGACTCCAGATAATCAATACAAAATCGCATACTCCCATCTTTCTTCTTCACGAATAGAGCAGGAGCACCCCGAGGAGAAGTACTAGGGACGAATAAAGCGATGTCTAACAATTCCTGCGGTTGGGTCTTTAACTCACGAAGTTTGATAGGAGCCATTCGATATGGGGCTTTGGAAATAGGGTTTTGTCTGGGTTCAAGTCGATACAAAATTCAATTTCACGCTCTGGGGTAGGGGGGAAGTTCTTGAGAATCGTCGGAAATTTATTAACAATAGGAATATCGTTTAAAAGCGGCGTATTTTATTTAAATCTGTGACATGAGCTAAGAAAGCTTGACATCAGTTTTTCAATAAGCGAATAGCTTTATGGCTTGAGATGGTAGTGATTGATTTTAATGGTTTGGTCGTTTGAATTCGCATAATAGGTTGATTAGGAATATGAAAGCTAATGACCTTACGAAAACAATCAATTTTTGCATGATAAGTAGTTAACGATCAATCCTAGAATCACGTCAAATGCAAGTATTTTTAATGAAATAAGATCGACGAGGTAATGTGAGAAGTGCGATTTGAACCAAACAAGACTTATAAGCGAGTGGATGTAATGAAGGTTTCTCCAGCGGAGTTTCCACGAGATAAGTCAAAGTCTAAATTCTCTCGAGTCAAATTTAATCGATGGCGCAAGTAGGAGAAATAAAAGAATGGGTAGAAGCAGGTATCAAATAAAGTATAGACTTCATTAGAGTTTATGATAAGCTTACCGTGATGACCTCATTCGGTTCCTTGCTCTTTGGGAGGTCCTGACAAATGCTCTCCCTTGCCTTCTAGGTTTTGAATTTTACGGGATGGCCTTTGGTGCCTCCATCCTAAATTGAATTTGTCTTGATGGCTTGACAAAAATCGAGCTAAGTGACCTTCTCTTCCACAATTATAACATGCTTTGGACGGCATGGCTTGATTTGGGTGATGTGTCCCTCTCCTCGCATTTGAAGCATATGATAGGTGGTCTTTCTCCTTCCTTAACAATGGGTCTTTGGTCTTTGGCGTCTTTCCATCATTGTTGAATCTCCTTTTCTTGAAATGTCCATTCTTATTGTTTTGTACGATTACCACCGAAGTGGTTACCATATCGGCTTTGTTGATTCCCCTCACGCTTGTTGTCGCCCCGATGACTACTCTCATTTGGTATTATATTTTTTTGAATTTGCTCTCTTTTAGTTCGTTGACTCATTATCGCGTTCCACTAAGCGAGCCCTATTTACAACATCCGAATACAAACACGGTTTATGAGAAATAAGATGTTGGCGTATCTCGACTTCAAACCTCTTAAAAACATTCGCGCCATTCTCTCTTCATTATCCACCAAGTGGGATATAAATAGTGATAACTCCGCAAATTTTGCCTCGTATTGCGACACGGTCGTATTGTTTTGTTCAACTTGATAAACTCCACCTCCTTCGTGTGGCGAATACTTTCGGGAAAGTATTTGTCGTTGAACGACTCTGGAACTTCTCCCAAGATATCTTGATCTGACAATTTGGTTGAGTCGTTTCTGGAGATTCCCACCGATGTCGCCTCTCCAGCGCAACATAAAAGCGGCAAAGGAACCTTTTGCTCCTCGGAGCATCCCAAGACATCAAATATCTTGGTGTCTGCTTTATCCATGCTTAGCTTGAAGTGGTTTTGGCTCTCCCTTAAACTCCGGTGGTCCCGGCTCCTTGAATTGTTTAGCGGTGACCGCAGAGAGTTTCAGATGTTTCCACCTACGTTTTGGGCGAGAGTCGCTCTACTTTCTTTGTTGCATAAATTGCATAAAGCCTCACGAACATTTGATCATTCATCATTTGGTCGGTGTTGTTGTTTGCATGAGGTTTGTCGCCTTCACGATGCACATTATCACGATTATTGATATGTGGTGAATCGGCGATCGCTGCGCTCCATTCTTATTCTCAACATTCTCGGATGTCATTTTTAGAATCTTGCCACAAAACAAAAGGTTAATTGACATGTAACAAATTATCCTATCTTACGACCGACCAATAAAATAGCACATAAACTTAGGTAGGTCATACTAGCGAAGGTATTCCCGTCTCTCCCCTCTAGTACTATTCTCACATCTTAGCGGGGATCGTATCCTAAGCTACGATACCTGTTGTGGCGCCCCAAAATTAGGTATACATCACCCATCTTGGGTGCGCCACTTACATGTAGTCATGAATTTAAATACAACTTATTAACATAAGCGTAGGTATACAATCGACATAAAGCGTGAGTTTAAATACAAATATAAATCTACTAGATATATCTACAAACTCAAAAAAAAGTCCTCATTACAATTATTATCACACTATTTTCACGAGAATAGTGAGGACTACTAATCTTATCTTCGGGACCATCACTCGTTTCCCAGGCTCGTCCCGGCTATATTCTCATTTCACGAAGAAACGGTGAAAGAAAGGGTGAGCTCAACTAGCCCGATAAGAAATATTATGACTAAGATAATGCGAGAATAAATTATCAATAGTCTTGATAATGTTAAAGCGATAAAATACAATAAACAACGGTTTAAGCTGCGGCGGAATATCTGATCCATTAAAAAAGTCAAGTAGAAAATAAAAGTCTACTATCTTTTAGGTTTTAAAAGTTTTTTTTCATCTTTGTTATAAATTTGAGACTCGACTTTAATAAATATTCACATCATCGAATCACCCCTTACCTTCTGACCGAGGATATTCTTTAGTATATCCGACCACAATTATTCATGCACTACGGGCGAGAATATTTGTGTATTCATTAATGGTAAATGATCATGCCAACAATTGTCCATCGATGCACTACTGACCCTTTGAGGATTTTTTATCACATCATTTGTAACATTACGGTCGTGATTACAAGAATAGTCTTAAGTCGTAATCATACCAAGTCCATCTATGCACTCTGAGCCACGAGATGACTTTCAAAAAAATATAAACATGAGGGATGATGACAATGATATAAGAATTGATAAAACAAGTTCAAGAATTATTTTATCCGGGAATTATTAACGTCAAATTATCAACATGATCTTTGTTTTGTAGAGTAAAATTCAAGAATGATCGGAAGAATATTTCCATGAAAAGATCTTTGGATGAAAGCGCAAATATCGAGGATATTCCACTAATTTCATGGAGTATAGAAGTCAAAGTTTTAACTTATTTGGGTATAATAAAGAATGGAATAACAAAAGAAATCACCGTGCATGCGATAGACCGCCTTGCAGGCGAGTTATTCAGCGAGAATAATAAATAACGGAACGAGTGGTCGGTGAAATTCACATCGACGCAGGATGTTCAACGAGAATAATAAAGATGGAACCGGATCCGGTGTAAAACACTGAGATAGGATATTCAGCGAGAATAATAAAAAAGCGGAACCGGGGGTGTAAAACACATGACGCAGGATGTTCAGAATAATAAAAAAAGCGGAACCGGTCGGTGTGTAAAACACTGAGACAGGATGTTCCAGCGAAGAATAATAAAAAAAGCGGAACCGGTCGGTGTAAAAACCATGAGCAGGATGTTCCAGCGAGAATAATAGAAGAATGTCACCAAGTATAGGGTAAACCACTTTATCTGAGTTATTTCAGCGAGAATAATAAGCGATGGAATAACAACAGTTCTCTTATGAATAAGAAAAGAATAACACCCTTACATTTGGTAGGAGATTGAAATTTGCTTGCGGTGTAGTAACAAAATACTCTTCTTCTTTCTCTCTTATTCTCTCTATTTCTCTCTCTATAAGCTTGAATGAATTAAGTGAAAAATAATGAAGCCCTAGGCCTCTATTTATAGAAGATTTCTAGCTTAGCATCTGCTTAGTGTGAAAAGTGAGTGGCTTGGCGTTGGCGCGCTAATAATGTGAAAAGAAAAGTGGTTTGGCCTTTGTAATGTGAAGCGACAAGTGGTTTCGGCGTCGGTAAAAGGTAATGTAAAGCGATAAGTACTATTGACGTAAGGTAAATACTATTGTAAAGGTAATTACTATTGGCGAAGGTAAATACTATTCTGAGGGTAATTACTATTGTGAAGGTAAATACTATTCACAAGGTAATTACTATTGTGAAGGTAAATACTATTCACTGGGGTAATTACTATTGATGAAGGTAAATACTATTCACAAGGTAATTACTATTGTGAAGGTAAATACTATTGATGAAGAGACTCTTAGATGATGACATATGAGCCCCCATAAAATAATCAAACTTACCACAAATCATCATACACATATTTAATCTTTCAATAATTATTAATCATTTATAACTTGTCGTCTCAATTATTGATTTAATACTATAACATATTATACGAGATGATCTTGTGACAATAATTGAATCAATAATATAAGAGATATGATCGGCAATTCTTTGTAGTGATAATTGAGCATATTTGAGTGACTTCTCACGTAAGCATCGATAATCAATCTGGTAGTGTCTTCTTATAACACCTCAGCGTATTATAAAAATATTTGTACTTTTACCAACAGGGTAGTTCAGCAGTTTTAGCGGTAACACCTCGTAGTTATTTTTTATAAAATATTTTTATCGTTTTCTCATAATATCAAAATAATGATAGAAAAATTACTTTATTTTATGGGGTCCACTGATGATTGAGCCGTAAAAGATGCGAATATTCACTAACAAAAGAATATTCCCAGCAGTTAAACGAATATTTTATAACAACTTGCATATTTTGCAAAATTTATAAATATTACCCACAACTATAACATTATATCAAATTTATTCCATAATATTCGGGAAAAAAATAATATTTATAGAAAATTCATCTTTATTTATAAAAATTTGAGGGTCTTATACCTAATTTGGGAGGCGTCGCGATTGGTATCGAGCTTAGGGATATGATCCACAGCTAAGATTGAGATAAGAACTAGGAGGAGAGGCGGAAATTCCTTCATTAAGTATAACCTACCTAAGTTTATTTATTATTTAATTGGTGATCGAGTATAGGATAATATTTGATATATTAATTAACCCTTATGTTGTGGCAGTGTTTGGAAATGGCAGCTGAAAATATTCACAATGGAGTGAATGTGACCGTTGTGACACCTTTAATCACTAATCAGGTTAATGCGATTGTCGCACGAGAGGACAAATTAGAGATATCCACGTAGTGAATGAAGAACTAATTGTTGCACCTAGAGAGCTAGTTGCTTGAGGTAGTACTGAGTGAGTGAGGAAGAAGAGGAAGAAGAGGAACCCGAGGAGAATTGGTTAGAAGAAATTTATGATCAAAACTTAGAATTACAAAATCGTGTTCGTGAGCTAGAAGAACAAGTTGAAGAGCGGCAAACTATCGTGGAACAAAGGGATACAACAATTCAAAATTGGGTTACCCGATATGTGATGCTCGAACAAAATCACGCTTTGGCGGGGTGTAAGATATTAAAGTTGGAATCGAGAATTTAAAATCAAAGATCGACTAAAAGAAAAACAACCGAACAAAGGAGAATAGGCGATGCATGGGTAAAAGGCGCACAATGCGTTGATAGTAGAAAAAGACGTCCAGATCCAATAAAGCCAAAATAGATGAAATGGACTTTGCTTTTTGGATGAAGAATTAGAGAATTCAACATCGAATTTGAATTACCACATGCATAGCGGTCAACCCGAATTCGATATGGATCGGAGAATAATGATTCAAATCATGGATCAGGAATGTGAAGAAGCACTTAAGGGTGGAATGTACCCTATAGTAAAGTCAAACTTCGGTAATTTAAGCGAGAAGCGTTTATCGAGAGAAACCCAACGAAGTTATTACGGGTAAGTTAATTATAAATTAATGCGAAGTCTATACTTTATTCAATACAAGTTCTACCCACTCTTTTATTTCACCTAGTTGTGTTCAACGTTTAAATTTGATTCCGAAGAAGTTAAACTTTGACTTATTGGTTGAAACTTCGTTAGTAGGAACCTTCGTTACCTCCACTGTTTATTAATCTTGTTGTTTTAAATAAACACTTTCACGTTACCTGTCGATATTATCTCTTTGAAAATACTTGCCTTTGAGGTAATTTTTGAAAATGATTGATTAACTACTCATTATTCTTTTTGTAAGGTTGTTAGCTTTCATATTCCTAACCAACCTGTTATACGAATTCAAAGTAACCAAACCACTAAAGTCAAACATTGTCATATCAAGCCATAAGTAAAGAGCCCCGATCCTTTCGTTGTTGACTTCCTTGTGTGGAATGAACCGGCGGGACTTTTCGTAGGCGACATCGTGAATGAAGATGGCAAGTTTATAGGTATCATTGTGAGGTGCTATCTAGGTTAAGGGATGAAGTCACGGTTGGTATCAATGTGACGTCTTATCCAAGTCTTGGATGAGAGTCACACAGTTTTGAATGATATTTCTATTATTAATAAATTTCTGGCATATTCTTGAAGACTTCTTAGCCTACTTAGAGCGTGAAATCAATTTCGATTGACCCAAAGATAAAACCCATTTCTTAAACCTTCAAATATTTCTTCAACTAAAATGAACAGTTTACGTGGTTTATGATGAAAGTCATAATAAAAGCATAGGACTGATGAAAATCATGGGTATATAAAGTATTAGTAAGTTTTATGATGAGTTATGTTGGTTAGTATGTGAAAACATGAAAGTTTCTTAGAAATCACAAAGAGTTGAAAATCAGATTTTGGTGAAAAACGTAACATAAAATTCAATTGACCATATCTCCTATTATATTTTGAATTTTTGAGTGTGGTCAAGTCCTAGAGTTAGATCTATGAGTTACCTAACTAATCCAAGTTGAATTACTGGAAAAGGTGTTGTAGATTTTTGTGTGGACTGATTTTAGCGAAGGAGGCCAAAGTTGTAAATTTCGAAAATGCTACTGCCCAGAAACTTTAAGGGACTGTTTTGGCCACTTAAATTATGAGAAAAATTCTGGCCTTTTGGGAAATGAAGGTATATGGTATAAAGTACCTCCTGTCCAAAAATGAGCTCATTCTGACTTAAAATGAGCAAGTTATGACTATTTCAATATTTAGGTTTTTCCGAGGCGAAAAAATGCTATAATATGGAGTTCTATAACTCCGATGACCATGAAATTTAAACTAGAAGCTCACATTAACATGTGTAAGGTCCTGCCAAGATTTGGGAATTTCTGGAGTTAAACTTGAGGTAGCAAATTTCTTAAGTAATTAATTAGAAATTAATTTTTGAAAAATAGTAAATAAATTTTAAAAATTTCGAGAAAAATATATTTTCATTATGGGACTATATTATGCTAAATCCCAGAAAAGAAATATTTTTGGAACTGATTTGATATTTTTCATAAAAATAGTTTGGTTACGAACATATGAGTTAAATATGTTATGTGAAGTAACAAAATTGAAAAATAGGATTTTATGGCTAGAGAATCCTATATAGAGTATATGCATATTTTTGATGAGGGATTTGATCATTGGTGATGATATCTTATGAGTATGGCATTTTTGAATGATTAAATGCATTATATGGTAAAGCGTAAACAATTGAGATAAATTGTTTATAAATTTAAGAAGTGATTAAAATATTGTTGTAATATTAATGATATTAGATTATGAGATTATTAAGTGATTGATAACATGGGGATATTCTTGAATCCTGGATAAATTATATTATAAATGTTTAATATTTATCCTTTATCTCATTTGATTGATTCTTTATATCATTATCCTCATTGTTTATATTATGTTGAAAGTCATCTCGTGGCTGTAGTGCATAGATGGACTTGGTATGATTATGACTGAGGATTGTTGGGTATAATCATAACAAGTAATTGAAAAACACGATTATCTTTGGTAGTAGTGCATGGATAATTCGTGGTCGTGATACTAATGAATACGATTATCTTCGGTAGTAGTGCATGGATAATTCGTGGTGGTCGTGATACTTAATGAATACACAATTATCTTTGGCCAGTAGTGCATGGATAATTTGTGGTCGTGATACTAATGAATACACAATTATCTTTGGTAGTAGCATGGATGGATAATTTGGTGGTCGTGATCTTAATGAATACACAATTATCTTTAGGCGTAGTGCATGGATAATTTGTGGTCGTGATCTTAATGAATACACAATTATCTTTGGTAGTAGTGCATGGATAATTTGTGGTCGTGATCTTAATGAATACACAATTATCTTTGGTCGTAGTGCATGGATAATTTGTGGTCGTGATCTTAATGAATACACAATTATCTTCGCCGTAGTAGTGCATGGATAATTTGTGGTCGTGATCTTAATGAATACACAATTATCTTTGGCCTTAGTGCATGGATAATTTGTGGTCGTGATACTTAATGAATACACGATTATCTTTGGCCGTAGTGCATGGATAATTCGTGGTCGTGATACTAATGAATATCCTTGGTGCGTAGAGCGCAGGATGATTCGATGATATGAATTAATTATTGGTGAGTCTCAAAGAATGAAATATTAATTCATGGATGTGGTAAAAGTCATCTTTAGTAGTAGTGCATTGATGGACTTGGTATGATTATGACCAGGATTATTCGGTATAATCATGACCAGTAATTGAAAACTCGAATATCCTCGCCAAGAAGTGCATGGATAATTCGTGGTCGTGATAATATTGTTGGGTATCAAACGATTATTGGTTTTCTGATTGTATATCTTTAGCTTAGTAGTGCAAAGATGAATTGTTAATGAATATCTTTGGCGGATGCGAAGATGAATTTAATATTTTTAACGATAAAGGTATTCAAGGTATCCTCTCCTCTTTATCATACTGTGTATCGTAATTCTAATTTCGAGGGCGAAATTCCATAAGGAGGGAGATTGTGAGACCCCAGATTTTATCAATAAAGATTTAAATTTTGTCGAAATAATTTTTAATATTATGGTGTGAATTTGAGATAATATTATAGTTGTGGGTAGTATTTATAAATTTTGCAAAAGTATGCAAGTGGTTATATTATATTCGATTGGTGGGGAATATTCGGTTTAGCAGGAATATTCATAACTACTCAATCATTGGTGGACCCCACAATGTAATTATTATCGGATCGAGAAAACGACAAAAATATTTTATTGAAATAACGACGGAAGTTTTACCGTTGATCATTGTTGAACTACTTGGTAGTAAAAAGTACAAAGAATGTCGTATGGTTGCATACAAGAAGCACACGGTATTGATTATTGATGCTTATGTGAGAAGTCACTCGGTTTGATTCCATTATCACGATTAATAATATGAATTATTATAGCGATAATGGACGCTTTTGTTTTATTCGTATTATTAACGTAATAAAAATGTAAACATCTTTTATATAAAAAGAATACTTTATTAAAGTTATTCTATAAATAGAATATATTATATTTTATTATGCATAGTGTTGCATAGTGTTTTGCATAGTGTTGCATAGTGTTTGCATAGTAAAATGTTTTTATATAAATAGAATATATTATATTTTATTTAAAAGATTTTGCTTTAAATATGGACCGTCGATTAAAGTAAATCAATTTGGACCGATTCATGGATTAATTACTATGCATTCTATTTTCCTATAAATAGAAGCTCATTCCTTCATTATTTTCTTACGAATTCACTAAAACTCTAGAGAGAGAATTATATAGAGAGTTTATAGAGAAAATCTATAGAGAAAAAGAAGAAGAGTATTCGGTACTTCACTACTTTGATATCCGGTGTCTTTTTACGGTAAGGGTATTATTTGTTGTACCCATAAGGGATATTATTCGTTTGTATTCATGAAGAGAACCTCTGTTATTCCATTCATTATTATTCATTGGAATAACTTTTAAAAGTGGTATACCCTATACATAACCTCAGATACGCAGATACCCTATACTTGGTGAAATCCTTATGTTATTCCATCCTTATTTATTCATTGGAATAACTCAGATATCATGAATCCCCTATACTTGGTGATCTTCTTACATTATTCCATTCTTTATTATTACATTGGAATATCACGTGCGTGTGTTTTACAGGACACGGTTCCATTGTTTATTATTCCGCATTTATTATTACATTTGGAATATCCACATTCGTGTGTTTTACATCTGGACTGGTTCCATTGTTTATTATTGGCATTTATTATTATTCGTTGGATCATCCCGCTTGGTGTGAATTTCACGACACGGTTCCGATTATTATTATTCATTGGAATAACACGTCATCGCTAAGTACCGCATGCGTGGTGATTTCTTTTGTTATTCCATTCTTTATTATACCCGGTTGGTTAAAACTTTGACTTCTATACTCCATGAAATTAGTAGAATATCCTTGATATTTGTATTTCATCCAAGATCTTTTCATGGAAATATTCTTACGATCATTCTTGAATTTTACTCTACAAAAACAAAGATCTTGTTGACAATTTGGACGTTACTTAATTCTCGGATAAAATAATTCTTGTACTTGTTTTATTGAATTATTATGTCATTGTCATCATCTTTGTAATACCGAATTTTATGAAATAAAAGTATTCAATTTTTCTATTCAAGTAAATGGTTAAATTGATAAAAGTTAAAGTTAAGGGTGATATATGAAATTTTTTCAAAATACAAGTGGTTATAAAATATTCATTGTTGTCGGGAATATTCGTTTGGTCGTGGAATATTCTCTTTACGTCGGGGAATATTAAATGACGACGGTAGTAGCGATCATTTGTGGGTCCCATAACAAAATAAGCGCCGAATGAAGAAAGCGACAAGTTTGAGTTTTTATAAATAACTTGGCGTAATCGTTCTCAGATTATCTTGTTGGAATACGGGTGGTTAAAACACACTAATCTGGCGTTGATGAACATGAAGCACACGGTATTGCATCAATTATTGATCCTTACGTAAGAAGGCACTACTCAATAATTGTTACTGAGAATTCTTATTCAAGTATTTTATTTTATTGATTCAATAATTCTTTGCGTTGATATTATTGTTGTTCAATAATTGTCACTGCACATTATCTCCATTATCAGATCAATAATTCATATTATTTGAATAATATTATTAGATAGCATTATTGGCAATGTCTAGAAAGTTCTGTCAAGGAGAGGTTTGGTCACCTAATTGCGCGCCAGTAAGGAGAAATCCTTATCGGAAAGCCCCCTCTTCCCGGAACCGCACGGTTGTTATTATTGTGATTACGTAATATTATTTGTGAATAATTAGTTATTGATTTATATGATAAGAAAATATTTATTTGATGTGGATATAAATGATGGATTTATTTATGTATTTATAAGTGAAGGAATTAATGATGAGGTGTTTTATCAGTATTTGTCGAAATGGAGAACAAAATATGGGATTTTCAGAAAAATTAGTTTATTACTTGATTTTGTAAAATCCATAACTCTTTGTGTATAATGAGTTAAGAGATGAGCCATATATCAAAAGAAAGCCCTAGAAGTAAGCTAATCAGAAATTTGAATCACCAAAAATTCTTTGTAGATATTTCGTGTGGTGAAATTTTGAATGAAATCGGTCCAAGGACTAATAGTCCAAAAATCGTTGTTCTTCACTATATTGCGTGAGTTATAAATTTTGATCCGACCGTTGGATCGTTGTATTTTTTGAATATGTTATACATATATAAGTTGAGTATATGTCCACAAATTTTGAGCGAATTAAAATGAACGTATGATTTGTTATGAATTTTAAGAGGTAACTGATTAGGAAATTAGGTTTTGGTGGAAAATTCTAGAATTGAGTGGGCCCCACTCTTGGTTGTTGGGGAAGATGGCTGATTTTTGGTGGGTGGAATAGTAGCGAGTAAAGCCATCGATAAAGAAAGTCAAGTCTTCTTGACGGGCTAACATTTTCCTATAAATAGAGGGCTAAGTTAGAATTGAAAATCACACCGTAAACATAAGCTTTCTCTTCTCTCTCTAGATTATCGAGTGTAATTTGTGAGTATTTAGATACTTGGTGAGTTGATATTCATCGGTGCAAGTTTCCTTCAATGTATATATCAGATATCCCGTCGAAGTGTTGCTCTTTTGAAGTAAGGGATAGTAAGGGATAGTAAGGGATATTATTTTTTTGTAATGATATTATTTCTTCAATATCATTATCTTTGAAATGTTGATCTGAAGTTTTTATCAAATTTGGAACTTTTTTCATGTTCTTATTCATGAGTTACTTATTCATGAGTTACTATTCATGAGTTACTATTATTACTATTCATTCACGAGTACTATTCATGAAGCGTGAAGATGTTTTTGTGGAATTTCTATCTTTTGGTGTCTGGAGTTACTATTCACGTATCACAAGACTTTATTCACGATATCTGACTATTCACGATACTTTACTTTATTCAATAGAAAAATAAAATTTCTTCTTTTTCGTCAAAATATCTATTCGGATACTAGCTTTGATTGTATCCATGTTTTGATCATTCTTGAATTTTACACCACTATGATTATTTTGAGGTATTTTGGATGTATAGATTAGGAGTTATGGATTTTATGAGAAAAGACTATTTTAAAAGTAACTATTTATAACTCTCATGCGGTTAACTCCAAAATTGATGAAATTTTTATTGAGAGACATCTATATAATTTCAAATTGTACTACTGTGAATTTCAAAATTTTGGATAAAAGTACAATTTATGATAAATGTTTAAATATTAAATTGGTTTTGGCCATATGAAAAATAGTAAATGAATTTTTAAAATTTCGAGAAAAATATATGTTCAATATGGGACTATTTTATGCTAAATCCCTTAAAAGAAATATTTTTAACTCGATTTGGTATTTTTATGAAAATGTTCTAGTTATGAGCAAATGAATTAAATATGTTATGTGAAGTAAGAAAATTAGAAAATATGATTTTATGGTTTGAGAATCATATATGAGGTATATGCAGATTTTTGATGAGGGTTTTAGTTATTGGTGATGAAATTTTATGAGTTTGGCATTTTATGATGATTAAATGCATTAATTAGTAAAGTGTAAACAATTTAATTAAATTGTTTATAAGTTTGAGAAATGATTAAAATATTATTATAATATTAATAATATTAGATTATGAGATTTCTAAGTGATTTATAACATTTGGATTAAGGTGTTATAAATATGGATATGAATTTTATTATGAAACTTTATCTTTTCGTAATTATCGAGGTTACTTATGCACGACACGGACGGGACTATTTACGAATCACGGGTACTATTCACAACAAATTGGTTTCTTCTCGACCAAATTATCGTTGATTTATGAATCTTACTCTTGAAATTAAAACTATGTTTTGATTATATTATTTTTATATAACATTCTTATAACCCTAATGATGATATTTTCTTTGACTTGAGTGTAAAGATGGGTAGATTATTGGTATGATCGTGACCATAGGTTCTCTTTCGTCGATAGTGCAAAAGTTGAATTGTTGGTGGTATGATCATGACCATTGAATTTACAATTGAATATTTTTAGCTTAAGTGCAAAGGTGAATTGATCAACATGGTTATAATTATTGTTATATAACTTCGAAATGATTATGTATTTCTTTGATATATGAATATCTTTTGGCTCGTAATGCAAAGATGACTGTTGTTGAATATCTTTTGCTTTGAAGTCAAAAGATGAATTATTGATGAATATCTTTGGCTCGTAATGCAAAGATGACTGTTGTTGAATATCTTTGCTTTTGTAGTGCAAAGATGAATTATTGATGAATATCTTTGGCTCAGAATGCAAAGATGACTTTGTTGTTGAATATCTTTTGCTTTGTAGTATCTTTGTTGATGAATATCTTTGGCCCGTAGTGCAAAGATGAATTTATTAGTATGATTATGAATGAGGAACCGTGATTTGGTATAACCATGATATTTGATGTTTTGGTAAAGGCGGTGATGAAAATTATCTTAAATCTGGATGAGAAAAGGAATTTAGAATCACAATTATGATTATGAGTTATTCATATGATTGTGGAAAGGAACCGCATTGATTGATGTTCTGAGGATAAAATATTGTTGGTGGACTTTTAACGTGGAGAAGACAATAGACTTTATAGTCTATTTGACTCTTTTAATGGATTCGCTTCGTTCACCGCAACTATGGTTGAAAAGTTTTATCATCTACCATATGTTCTAAATCTACGATTCATTCTTGATGAAGACTATTGATAATTTATTTATCTTTAGTCATAATATTTTTATTGAAAGCTAGTTGTGCTCACCCTTTTGTTTCACAATTCCTTCGTGTAATAAAAGTGTAGTCAATTGGGTTAAGCGGGGATAACAAGGAATAGAAGCGGTGGTCTATAGTTGTTGAGGTTCTCCTAAAGAGTATGAAAATAATTTTATTGAGGGCTTTAGTGTGTTGTATTTTATACATCATTTAATAGTTATTTTGGTGAATTAAATAGGGTGAAATGAAACCCAACTTTGGAAAGGTGTTTTGTCACTATCATACAAGATGTCTAATGACATACAAACTTCGTGTTATCATAAGACATGGTTGTGTTTCATCCACTTCACGAGTATATTTACAAGCACTACCTATATAATCTTGGTGTTTGTTTGGAGTATAATACCCAATTAGAGGCGTGGAGATAATGATATGTCAAGAGAAGACTCACCATTGGGAAGAATACGATAGTAATCTTCTCGCTTTTCTTTGGGATCTATTGGGTCAACCAAGGATAATTCTGTGGCCATATGATATCTACCATAACCTAAAAAGCATGGCCTCCCATGTACGAAG
This sequence comes from Panax quinquefolius, assembly GCA_020205615.1. Classification (NCBI taxonomy): domain Eukaryota; kingdom Viridiplantae; phylum Streptophyta; class Magnoliopsida; order Apiales; family Araliaceae; genus Panax; species Panax quinquefolius. The sequence goes on from CM035152.1 coordinate 2,388,615, forward strand.
GTTTCCTTGAGCACTTCCCAAAGATTCTAATTTCTAAAAGCAGCTTTTTGACTATACCTTTATGTAAGGTGTCATTGTGACGTCTACTGATTGGTATATATTTGTATCCAAACTCACAAAGATATGTGTTGTTGTATTTTTTACCTGACGGTTGTTGTAATAATGTTGTTGTAGTTATTATTCGTACCATATATTTGGCGACTCAGAATGGGTTGGATGGAATGTACCTATTTTGGGGTCGTTATAATCTTCATGATATATTATGTTATCTTTGGCTTACGTGCATAGATGAACTTAGTATGATTATGACCGAGGATCATTCGGTATAATCATGGCTTGTTATAAATGATGTGATAAAAGTCCTCAAATGGCACTGAATAAAGTGATGGATAGTTTTTGGTATGATTATGACCGGGGTGATTAAGTATAGTTTGACCATTGATAATTTGATGAAAATCTTTGACCAAGTGGTACAGTGGATGATTAGATGTGGTGGTTTATTTATTAAAATTTGAGTCTCAAATGATAAAAAAATTGATGAAAACCTTTTAAAACCTAAAAGATAGTAGATTTTATTCTCTACTTGACTCTTTTAATGGATTGTGATATTAAGCAGCGCAGTTAAACTAGTTGTCTATTGTATTTTATCGCTCTTTTAACATTTATTACGCATTATCTTAGTCATAAAGGCTAATGATAATTTATTCTTGAGTCGGGAGCATTATCATTTAGTCATAATAGTGTGATAATAGTTATAATGGGCTAATTGAGTAGACAATATTTGTTTCTTTCATTGTATTCTCTTGTGAAATGAGAACATACCATGTAAGTGGCGACCCAAGATGGGACGTATAGTCATGGGAACCATGAACCTAAATCACATTCGAGTAATGGTCCGTCAAGATGATAAAGATTAGTAGTCCCTCACTATTCTTTTCATTTGTTTGAAATAAGCAGATGTGATAATAGTTGCATAATGAGGACTCCTTTTGAGTTATTCGTCCAGATGAATGTTGACTTAGTTGGAGGGCGAAATAAGGATGGAGAAGATCAAAAGAGCTAAAGAGGCGATCTTTAAGATCTTAACTAAAGCGATCTAGAAGCTAGAAGCTTAGCGAGAAACTTCGTCATCTGAATAAGCATCGGAAATTTGGAAGAAGAAAAATCAGAGAACTTAAGGCTCTTGGGACCTTGGGCCTCCTAGCAAGATGTGACCGCCAAGCGAGATCTGTGAAAGGTATCGGAACTCGGATGAGATCAATGGAAGATTATGAAGATATATTACGAAAATTATGAAGCTCTGCGGAGTCTTAGCGAGAGAAGTTGATTACATTAGCGTGGATCCATCGCTTGCTCGACTCTTAGGATGGCGAGGATGATGCACGAAGTGAATGCTCTTGTTTTCACGAGTTTTATTTAAGAATATTTGTGAAAATTTACATTTATTTTGGAAATTGTTTAAGGATTTTGTTTTAAAACTTTTATCGGGACTTCTCTTTGTTACGAAATTATGTTAGAATTTATGTTTTTGCATAATGTGTTTGTCGATATGAATGAATAGATCGAATGGTTCAAATTTTAGCTTTCTATGTCATGACACGCATGATGCTTTTTCGTTTCTTGTCAATGATTGATACCAATAGTCTTGAATGAAGCAGAAACTTAGATTGTGAACTAGTTAAGGCATATATGAGTTAAGAATAAAATGAAGTTAAGCTGGATTTAATGGATAGAATTTAATGAAATGAATTGAATATTTGAACTCTGACAATTGAACAAAATAAAGTAATGTATACTTATCGTTTACGAAGTGAGAGATTGGTGCATGTATCGAATGAATTGGTGATCCTCTTTGCACCATGAGATCTTCTTACCAGCAGGGTAGAACAAGTATATAAGGACATTTTTTACCACTCGGGGTGAAACAATTATATAAGGACCAAGATATAAGGATCGAGATATAAGGACCAAGATATAAGGATCTGGAATTTGTCTACCACCTTTGGGTCACAAATTAAATGGAACACTCGACAATAAAAATTTGCCATCGAATGGCGTGAAGTACGATCATACCTCCTTACTCGGTGCATTTTTTACCACTAAGTGGTAAATCAAAATTAAGAAGGATCGCGGAATTTGTCTACCATGAGGTATAACAAATTCATAGGAACACTCTTTAGAAAAGGCTACCATCGAGCGAGTCGGTGAGTCCACCGAATCCTCTTACTTGGTGAACTATTGCTTTTACAGCCCTCGGTAAAAGCGATATAAAAAACATAGGATTTATGCCACCTTATTTGGCTGACAAATAAATGGGCTACCATCGAATGGCGTGAGGTCAGGCCATACCTCCTTACACTTATTGTGAACTTAGGACAAATAAAAAGAGGATCATTTTGTGAAAAAAGTGAACTTTTATAGATGGTGAACAATCACGTCTGAGACTTCTTGGTGGAAAAAGCTGACTCGATATCTCTGGAAATATTTTTGAAGCACTGCTGAGCCAGAGTGTTCTTGATCTCGGATCCATCTAATGCTTTTAAGCGATAAGTCCACGGCTTTTGTACTTGATCACCTCATCGACCCTTCCGATTCGGCATTAACTTTCTGTGTTTTGAGGCGTAGATCTTGACTTTAACTTCTACGGAGGACAAAGTCTCTACTTGAATCTGCGAAGTTTGACCCCTTTGTTGTAATGCTTAGCTTCTCTTCGTTAATAAGCGGCCAATTTGAGCAAACCAGCTACCTCTCGACTTCTTAGCGAGATCCAAGTTGGCCTTCGGTCTTTTGTCGTTGTAGATCTCTTTGAATTGGTGACCCGAGACTTGGAGATCCGATTCGTTGGGGACTAAGGCATGCGCGTACCATACCGAGGCGATCGAAAGGTGAATCCATGTGGTCAGTATAGCTCTCGGTGTAGTCAGGTAAGCCCGCGGCTTACAACTGACGATTCTTGGCCATCTTCTTTAGCCATTCTGATTATTATCACCTATTTTCTCTGAGAATAGTAGGGACTACTAATCTTATCTTGAGGACCATCACTCGTTTCCGTGGGCTTCGTCCAGTCGACTATATTCTCATTTCTGAAGAAAACGGTGAAAGAAAGGGTGAGCTCGACTAGCCCGGTGAAATATTATGACTAAGATAATGCGAGAATAAATTATCAATAGTCTTGAACAATATTAAAGCCCGATAAAAAATCTGATATGAGCAACGGTTTAAGCTGCGGTGGAATATCTGATCCATTAAAAAGTCGAGTAGAAAATAAAAGTCTACTATCTTTTAGGTTTTAAAGGTTTTCATCATTATTATAGGCTGAGACTCGACTTTAATAAATATTCCACATCATCGAATCACCTTACACTTTCTGACGAGGATATTCTTTAGTATCACGACCACAATTATTAATGTACTCTACGGGCGAGAATATTTGTGTATTCATTAATAGTCGTGATCGTATTACCAACATTTGTCCATCGATACTACTGACCTTTGCTGAGTTTTTATCACATCATTTGTAACATTACGGTCGTGATTACTGCAAGAATAGTCTGGTGTAATCATACCAAGTCCATCTATACTTCTAGGGCCACGGATGACTTTCAAAAAAATATAAACATGAGGATGATGACAATGATATAAGAATTGATAAAAACGAGTTCAGAATTATTTTATCGGGGAATTATTAACGTCAAATTATCAACGTAATCTTTGTTTTTGTAGAGTAAAATTCAAGAATGATCGGAAGAATATTTCCATGAAAAGATCTTGGATGAAGCATAAATATCGAGGATATTCCACTAATTTCATGGAGTATAGAAGTCGAAAAGTTTTAACTTATTTGGGTATAATAAAGAATGGAATAACAAAAGAAATCACCGTAAATCACGATGAAGCCTTTGAGGCGAGTTATTCAGCGAGAATAATAAATAACGGAACCCGAATTCGGTGAAATTACCTGCAAGCGAGGATGTTCAAGCGAGAATAATAAAGATGGAACCCGGATCCGGTGTAAAACACCTGCGGATAGGATATTCAGCGAATAATAAAAAGCGGAACCGAGTCCGGTGTAAAACACCTGAGCGAGGATGTTCCAGCGAGAATAATAAAAAGCGGAACCCGGTCGGTGTAAAACACCACAGACGAGGATGTTCAGCAGAATAATAATAAAAAGCGGAACCCGAATTAGGTGTAAAACACCACTTGAGCGAGGATGTTCAGCAAGAATAATAGAAGAATGTCACCAAGTATAGGGTAAACCCTTATCTGAGTTATTCAAGCGAGAATAATAAGCGATGGAATAACAACAGTTCTCTTCGTGAATAAGAAAGAATAACACCCACTTACTTTTGGTAGGAGATTGAATCTGCGGTGTAGTAACAAAATACTCTTCTTCTTTCTCTCTTATTCTCTCTATACTTTCTCTCTCTATAGCTTGAATGAATTAAGTGAAAATAATGAAGCCCTAGGCCTCTATTTATAGAAGATTTCTAACTTAGCTTTTCTTCGAGTGTGAAAAGTAGTGGCTTGAGTGACATGTGAAAGAAAAGTGGTTTAGCCTTTGTAATGTGAAGCGACCAAGTGGTTCGGCGCTTTTGTAATGTGAAGCGACAAGTGGTTGGCGTCTGGTAAAAGGTAATTACTATTAGCGAAGGTAAATACTATTGTGAAGGTAAATCTATTCTGAGGGTAAGGTAAATCTTTATTAATGAAGGTAATTCTTATTGTGAAGGTAAATCTATTCACGAGGTAATTACTATTGTGAAGGTAAATACTATTGAAAGGTAATTACTATTGTGAAGGTAAATACTATTCTGAAGGTAATTACTATTGTGAAGGTAAATCTTATTATGAAGAGACTCTTAGATGATGACATATGAGCCCACATAAAATAATCAAACTTACCATGAATCATTTTATTTTTTCATGACACGTATTTAATCTTTCGAGCAATTATTAATCATTTTATAACTTGTCGTCTCAATTATTGATTTAATCTTATAACATATTATCTGGATGATCTTTGTGTGATAATTGAATCGATAATATAAGAGATATGATGATCGTGATTCTTTGTGTGATAATTGAGCATAGGTGGTGACTTCTCGCGTAAGCATCGATAATCAATCTGAGTAGTGTCTTCTTATGCGACCATGGCGTATTCTTGTACTTTTACCACCGGGTGATTCAGCGGTTTTAACGGTAACACCTCGTAGTTATTTTTATAAAAATATTTTTGTCGTTTTCTCGATCAAAGCCAATAATTACATTGTGGGGTCCACCTGATGATTGAGTAGTTATACGAATATTCCTAAAAAAGAATATTCCCAGGCCAACGAATATTTTATAACAACTTGCATACTTTGCAAAATTTATAAATATTACCTGACTATAACATTATATCAAATTTATTCCATAATATTCAAAAATAATATTTATAGAAAAATTCATCTTTATTTATAAAAGTTGGGGTCTTCTGACCTCCCTTAACATGAAATTTAGCCCTCGAAATTAGAGAGTGCGATACACTGGTATGTCGAAGAGGTAAGGATACCTTGATTTCATTTGATTCTAACTCCCAGTCATTTCCTCAACATCGTGGTTCCTCCATAAAACTTTGACTTGAGGTATAACCTTGGGGCGTAGAATATGTTCTTTTCTTATCAAAAATTTGAGCAGGGAACCTCTTAAATCGTCAAATCTTCCATTTATTTAAATGGGTTTAACTTCGATAATATGGTTCGGGTCTTTCACATATTTACGTAACATGGATATGTGAAAAGCGTTATGAACACGAGACATATTTGGTGTAAAAGCGAATCTATAGGCGCGATTCCTACTCGATCGAGGATTAAAATGGGCCAGATGAATCGAGGATTAAGTTTTCTCTCTTTCCAAATCTTGTAACTCCTTTCCATGGGCGACTCTTAACAACGCATGATCTCTATATCGAATTCCCGTCCTTTCGATGAAGATCGGTATAACTCTTTTATCGATTTTGTGAGGTTTTTATCGTTGTCGGATCGTTTGAATCTTTTTCGTGGTCATACGTACCAACTCGGTCCCAACAAGCGTTTGCACCCACCTCGTCCGGCATCTTTGGAGAGCGACACTTTCTTCCCTGACGCTTGAATGGAGCCGTACGATACTTGCGATAAGCTGTTGTTGTAGGAAAACTCCTGATGGTAAGAACTTGTCCTGACTCCTTGAAATCAAGGACCACGAGTCTTAATAGATCTTGAGAGTTTGAATAGTCCTCTCCATTTGTCCCGTCCGTAATGCGAGGATGATATCTTGAGGAAGCTAAATCGTGAAAGTCTGTGCCCATAGCTTTTTGCAAACTAACCCAAAATCGTGAAGTGAATCTTGGGTCTCGATCGAAACTATGGATACTGGCGTACCATGCGATCTTACAATCTCGTTTATATGCATCTGAGCGAAGGCGTTCAAGTGTATAAGTTTACCGTGTCTCGGTAAGAAATGAAGCGGACTTGGTCGATCTATCACAATGATGACCCAAATCGCATGATGCCTTGAGAAACCTTAGGAAGGCCGTGCTTGAAATCCATGGTAATGTGCTCCCACTTCCGTTACGGAATTTCAAGTGGTTCTGATGGACCTTTTGGTACTTGATGCTCGCTTTAACTTTCGTTGACAAGTTAGACACCTTGAGATAAGCAGTATTTATCTCTCTCTTCGTATTGCTCCACCAAAATGTATGGCCGAATATCATGATACATTTTGGTACTCCGAGATGGATTGCAAATGGTGTGTTGTGCGCCTCCATCATGATATTATACTTTCAAATCGGTCGTTAGGAACCTGAAATGCAGAGTTGATTTCGAAGTATTCCTTCTTCGCCGATTCTTGCTTGGGCGTAGCACCTTTATACACTTTCTTACTCATACGCATCGGCTCGGGTACGTAGCTTGAAGCGACTTTAACTTTATCGATTAAAGTCGGTTCTACTCATTATACTCGCTATCATCACATCGTCCACAGGTCTTTAACTTCTATCTCCATCCTTTGCAAAGTCACACAAAATGGGCCTTTGCGTTGACAATATCGCTTTTCGTACTTGCATATGATTTCTACTCGATCGTCGGCATTACCGTTTGCTTTTCGAGGATGGTATTGGATGGTATGATCGTAATCTTTCAGCGATTCAAGCCCAGCGTCGTTGTCGCGTGTTGAGTTCCTTTTGAGTGAAGAAATATTTGAGGCTTTTTATGATCGTAAAGATCTCCACTTTCTCCCCATCTGAGTAATGCCTCCAAATTTTAAGTGCAAAAACAACAGTTGTTTATGACTCTAGATCATGAGTAGGATAATTCCTCTCGTATTCTTTGAGTTGTCGCGAGGCGTAAGGCTATAACTTTTCCGTATTGTTGCGTAAGAACACATCCCGACCACTTTGCAGAAGCATCACTTTGTAGATGACAAATCCCTCAAGGCGGATGGTATTGTCGAGCGAGCAGTCTTTGAAATAAGTCTCCTCTTGAGTTCTTGAAAACTCTTCTCACGTTCTTCGCTCCAATAGAACTTTGTATCTTTCAAAGTAAATTTGAGTCGATGGAGTAGCGATTCGAGAAAATCCTTCCACGAATCTCAGATAATAACCCGGCTAAGCAAGAAAGCTACGTCTTGATCCTTTGATTTAGGTTGTTCCCGGCTTTGAATAGCTTGATCTTTCTTTGGGTCGACAGATATTCCATGACTTGATACCACGTGCCCGAGGAATGCTACTTCTTGAAGCGAACTCGCATTTCTTGACTTGGCATAAAGCTTATATTCACGAAGCTTTTGGAGTGTCGACCTCAAGTGTTGCTCATGATCTTCACGGCTTTTGGAATAAATAAGGATGTCATTGATAAAGGCGACCACAAAGTGATCTAAATATTCCTTGAATACTCGGTTCATCGTATCCATGAAAGGCGGCGAGGCATTAGTCGATCGAAAGGACGTGACTAGGAATTCATAATGCCGTCTAGGGATTACGGCATTAAAGTCTTTGGAATGTCGTGGTTACAATCTTGATTGGTGATATCAGGAGCGAAGATCGATCTTTGAAAAGAATTTGGCTCCTACTTGGTGGTCGAAACAGGTCATCAATCGTGGCGATGGATACCTATTTTTGATGGTGACATGATTGACTCCAGATAATCAATACAAAATCGCATACTCCATCTTTCTTCTTCACGAATAGAGCGAGGAGCACCCGAGGAAGTACGTCTGGGGCGAATAAAGCGATGTCTAACAATTCCTGCGGTTGGGTCTTTAACTCACGAAGTTGATAGGAGCCGTTCGATATGGGGCTTTGGAAATAGGTTTTGTCTAAGGGTTCGAGGTCGATCTGAAATTGATTTCACGCTCTGGGGTAGGCAGGGGAAGTTCTTCCGGGGAATCGTCGGAAATTTATTAATGATAGGAATATCGTTTAAAGCGGCGTATTTTTATTTAAATCTGTGACATGAGCTAAGAAAGCTTGACATCAGTTTTCGATAAGCGAATAGCTTTATGGCTTGAGATAGTAGTGATTGATTTTAATGGTTTGGTCGTTTGAATTCGCATAATAGGTTGATTAGGAATATGAAAGCTAACAACTTACGAAAACAATCGATTTTGCATGATAAGTAGTTAACGATCGATCCACAGAATCACGTCGAATCTGAGTATTTTTAATGAAATAAGATCGACGGGTAATGTGAAGTACTGGATTTGAACCAAACAAGACTTATAAGCGGTGGATGTAATGAAGGTTTCTCCCAGCGGAGTTTCCACGAGATAAGTGAAGTCTAATTTCTCGGTCGGAATTTAATCGATGGCCGCAAGTAGGAGAAATAAAGAGAATGGGTAGAAGCCGGTATCAAATAAAGTATAGACTTCATTAGAGTTTATGATAAGCTTACCCGTGATGACCTCATCGGGTTCCTTGCTCTTTCACGGGAGGTCACAACAAAGCGCTCTCCCTTACCTTCTAGGTTTTGAATTTTTACGGGATGGCCTTTGGTGCCTCCATCCCATTTGAATTTGTCTTGATGGCGATAAAATCGAGCTAAGTGACCTTTCTCTTCCACAATTATAACATGCTTTGGGATGGTGTGCTTGATTTGGTGATGTGTCCCTCTCCTCGCATTTGAAGCATATGATGGGTGGTCTTTCTCCTTCCTTAACAATGGGTCTTTGGTCTTTGACGTCTTTCCATCATTGTTGAATCTCCTTTTCTTGAAATGTCCATTCTTATTGTTTTGTACGATTACCGCAAGAAGTGGTTACCATATACGCACATTGATTCCCTCACGCTTGTTGTCATAACTTCGATGACTATTCATTTGGTATTATAATTTTTCTTGTTTGCTCTCTCTTTTAGTTGCGTTGACTCGTTATCGGCGCTCCCTTAAGCGAGCCCTATTTACTGACATCTCGAATCTGAACCACGGTTTATGAGAAATAAGATGTTGGCGTATCTCGACTTCAAACCTCTTAAAAACATTCGGCGCCATTCTCTCTTCATTATCCACAGAGTGGAATATTAATAGTGATAACTCATGAATTTTGCCTCGTATTGCGAGCGGTCGTATTGTTTTGTTCGACTTGATAAACTCCACCTCCTTGTATGGCGAATACTTTCGGGAAAGTATTTGTCGTTGAAGCGACTCTGGAACTTCTCCCGAAGATATCTTGATCTGTGCGGGTTGAGTCGTTTCTGGAATTCCACCGATGTCGCCTCTCTCGCATGACATAAAAGCGTGAAGGAACCTTTTGCTCCTCGGAGCATCGAGACATCAAATATCTTGGTAATCTGCTTTATCCGTGCTTCGCTTGAAGTGGTTTTGGCTCTCCCTTAAACTCTCCGGTGGTCCCGGCTCCTTAAATTGTTTAGCGGTGGCCTTTGAGGAGTTTCGTGTTTCCACCTACGTTTTGGGCGAGAGGTCGCTCTACTTTCTTTGTTGCATAAATTGCATAAAAGCCTCTGAACATTTGATCGTTCATCATTTTGGTCGGTGTTGTTGTTTGCGTGAGGTTATCGCCTTCACGATGCATTATCACGATTATTGATATGTGGTGAATCGGCGATCGCTGTGCTCCATTCTTTATTCTCGACATTCTCGGATGTCATTTTCGAGATCTTGCCACAAAACAAAGGTTAATTGGCGTATAACAAATTATCCTATCTTACGGCCGAGCCCGATAAAATATACAAATAAACTTAGGTAGGTCGTCTTAGCGAAGGTATTCCCGTCTCTCCCCTCCTGGTACTATTCTCACATCTTGGCGAGGATCGTATCCACTAGCTACGATACCTGGTTATGGCGCCCCAAAATTAGGTATACATCACCCGTCTTGGGTAAGCCACTTACATAGTACAAAAATTTTCATCTGACTTATTAACATAAGCGTAGGTATGCAATCGACATAAGCGTGAGTTTAAATACAAATATCGTCTACTAGATATTATCTGAGCTTCGAACAAAAAAGTCCTCATTCGATTATTATCACCTTTATTTCTGAGAATAGTGAGGGACTACTAATCTTATCTTGAGGACCATCACTCGTTTCCCAGAGCTTCGTCCCGGCTATATTCTCATTTCACTGAAGAGAGCAGTGAAAGAAAGGGTGAGCTCAACTAGCCCGGTAAGAAATATTATGACTAAGATAATGCGAGAATAAATTATCAATAGTCTTGAGCAATATTAAGCCCGATAAAATATAATGATATGATCACGGTTTAAGCTGCGACGGAATATCTGATCCATTAAAAAGTCGAGTAGAAATAAAATCTACTATCTTTTAGGATTTAAAGGTTTTCATCCTTTATTATAGTTGAGACTCGACTTTAATAAATATTCCACATCATCGAATCACCTTACTTCTGACCGAGGATATTCTTTAGTATCGCGACCACAATTATTCATACCTTCTACGGGCGAGAATATTTGTGTATTCATTAATAGTCGTGATCTTTACCAACAAGCTGTCCATCGATGCACTTCTGACCCTTGAGGATTTTTACACATCATTTGTAACATTACGGTCGTGATTACAAGAATAGTCTCTGGTCATAATCATACCAGAGTCCATCATATGCTCACTCTGAATACAGATGACTTTCAAAAAAATATAAACATGAGGATGATGACAATGATATAAGAAATTGATAAAAACAAGTTCAAAATTATTTTATCCGGGGAATTATTAACGTCAATTATGTTGCGTGAAATCTTTTGTAGAGAGTAAAATTCAAGAATGATGCTTAGAAGAATATTTCCATGAAAGAATCTTTGGATGAAAGCTTGGATGAAATATCGAGGATATTCCACTAATTTCATGGAGTATAGAAGTCGAAAGTTTTAACATTTGGGTATAATAAAGAATGGAATAAAAAGAAATCACCGTAAATGCGATGAGCGCGCGCAGGCGGGTTATTCAGCGAGAATAATAATAACGGAACGAATTGAATTGAAATTCATGAAGCGGATGTTCAGCAGAATAATAAAAGATGGAACCGGTGCAGGTGTAAAACC